>CAOJBI010472250.1:0-10979 GCA_948277035.1 Euphorbia corollata
GATGTAATGTTCAACATTCAAAGTACAAATATAAATAAAACCATCGGAATTAACGATATTTGGTTCATTTTCACATTACTCTTTCATATGAGCACCACTATAAACTTCAGAAGAGACATGCATTGAAAATTGGTATGTAAAAGAATTATAAATTATTTAAGGTAATATAAACAATAATTGGTATAAACCTATATCCGTCCACCATATAAAATAAACTATAATTTATATAAAATATAGAAAAAATTTGGAGCTTCTGGGTATTATTTGGGGAATATTCGGAGATTCTCCAATGGAAGTTTATCGGTGTCGAGTTCGAAGATTTATCGGACTGGGTAGTGCATTCTCCATCTCCATACCCATTAAGATTTCGGGTACAAAAAATTATCCATCCCTACTCGTGGGGAATTCTTATCGGAAATGTTCATCATTATCGGAGCAGATCTCCAATGAATTCGGGTATTCCTTATCCTATTTTCAACCCTAGCGTGGATTCCCATGCTCATCTCCTAACAATTCTCAGATTGCCCCATTCGCCACTTCCCAACTCCCCCTTGTTGTACGGACAGTACAGTTTCTGAAATCCCTAATTCTATATTTGGATAATTATTTTTTTTATCAACTTAATTCTACTTCTTAAATTTTCCACTTATATGAGATCAAATCTTGATTTAGCTCTTGAACGTCTGAAAGAGACCGTTTTATGCCAAATGGTGATGACGATTAGTGGTTTTCTCCAAACAAAACTTTGCTATAAGTTTTTTTGCCGTATTTTTAAGGCTAAAAAGGTAATATACCAACATTTTCTAGAGATCTATCAACGATTACAGGATTGGGGGCCGGTGAGAGTCTACCCAGTGCAAGTGCCATTGACGCTTCTATTTAGGATGTCATGATTTCACTACTTAAACAAGTAATCTCGGTAATTATTGATGTGAAATTGAATTTAAAGGTAAAGCTAAAAATTGTTAAAGTGATAAAATTTAACAAACTTCAATCATTTATTAAATTTAAATGGTGGAGATTTATTATATTGTGATGTATAATAAAAAATTGAATTTTCGTTATTAATTCTAACTTAATTTAGAGAATATGGTAAAATTGGAATGATTTACGAATTGTTCGGTAAATAATTTTAATTGACAATTTTTACCCAAATTTAATATCGCTTTAATTACTGAGTAACACGTTTTTTTGCAATACATGCATGGTTCAGTCGTGGACCTATTAATTTTCAATTCTAATTTGGTTCATTTGTCTTAAAAAAAAGTAACTATATGAAGTTTTTTAGACTCAATTTCACCGTTTTTCAACTTATAATTGATTTAATTAAGTTAAATTTGAAAAAAATAAAGAGCTTTGGCGGATAGCTGAATCCTAACCGTCCTAATTACTGATGATTGTGTATGGTCGTCCAGATCCACCGGTTTGATTGTGCGGCTCGTCATAGTGGTCATTACGTTTGATTGGCTTCTCGGTTACGCGACGGTTCTTCCATTAGTAATGGTTGTTTAGGCGGTGATTTTCTTTTGAATTTGTTTCAATTGAATGGTTATTGAACGAATTGATTTCGTTCTGTTATTGTTGTCAATCGTATTTTATGACGATCTGCCATATACTGTTCGTTTCATTTGGCGTTTGGCCGGGTTCTCTTGGCGCCTGATGATTTGCAGTCATTTTTTCACCGACTTCTGTAGTTTTTTCTAGAACGACGTGTTTTCCTTAAACCAGATTGCTCCAGCTGTTTTGTGGTTTTCTCTCACCGGCTGCTGCAGTTCTTCTAGTCGATGGAGATTGTTGGCCTTTCACCGCCACAGGTTTTCTCTCACCAGCGTTGTGGCCGACAGTTTTTTCTCATGGGAATTCGTTTTCACAGCTCTCTCGATTCGAGCTATTTTCCATCCTTAGTCAGCCTTCTACTTGGATTGTGTAGTCGTTTATCGGCTTAGATCTCGTTTAATATTGATTACGATGATCTTGTCATCATCGCGGTTGTTCGTTATTATCTTCTTTGCCTTCGTTGCTAGGGATGTTAGGTCATTATTATCACTCTTAATTGTGATTGAGATTTGTAGTCCTTTATTATTGCACTAATTTGCTATTGCCTATTAGTTTTACTCATATCCTAGGATGCTTGTTAGGTTATTAGGAGCACACTGCGTTATGATTGGAACTCGTAGTTCATTATTATTACACTTGTTTGCCATTAGCTTCTTTTACATCTTAGGTATGTACTTTTTTTTTCATTTTCATTTTAATAAATGGAGCCGGTTTAATTAAAAAAAGTTTAAATTTAATATCATTCAATATATATATATATATATATATATATATATATATATATATATATATATATATATATATAGTTAAAATACTTGAATTAAATCAAGTTTTGTTCAATATATCTACTCAAAAATTTGAAAAAGGATAGAGCCCTGTTAAACTACAAATGAATTGAGAACATTTTGTCAATGAAATAACTATTCTACACAAAAATTGAATGGAAGTATGTATAAAATGACATAATAATTGTATCAAATCTATGGTTCTTAGAAAGAAGCTGGGGATCCTGGGTTCGAGCCCCAGGAATCTCAAAAATGATTTCCAATTCCTCAAAAAAAAATTTATGGTTCTTATTTATTTCATTTCTCATGAAATAAGTAATGCTAATTTCACATTAAGAGTAGCTATTTTACGAGAGGTGAAATAACTAAGCATAATTATAATGGATTCAAGACATGAAATATTATATTTTATTTCATTTTCTTTAATTCATATATTAATTTATTCCTAAGAGACATACGTTACAGATGAACTAATAACGCACCTAAACCATCTATGCTCAATGCAGTTGAGTTTTATTGAAGATCGAAAATAAAGAAAGAAATAATGAGGAGTGGGAATAGCACTTGCGAAATTATAATAAGGACCGGGTTTTGAGGACCCTTTCCTCGCATGAACGACATGTGTCATGAAAAATTACTTTATGATATTACATTTTGTTAATTTAATAGTTTTTTGAACACATATCGTTCATGCGAGGGAAGGGTTTTCAAGACCCGATCCTTATTATAATTTCCCATACCACTTACCCCAACAACATGCTTATTTCCCATCCCTTCCATTACACTTGGATATCTTATCTTCAATTTCCCTCTTTCAACTTGTCGGCTCTTAAATTACATTTTTTCTTTCTTTTTTTTTTTTGGCATTTTTCATTTGTTTTTCTTTTCCTGTTCTTTTAATTTTAAATAATCAAAATGTCGTTCGTACACTCTTGAGTCTCGATCAAACTAAGGTACAACACGGCAATCATGACATTACTTTTCTTTATTATATTTAAATGCTGTCGTATTTTCAGAAAATTGATAAAATTGGGCTAAATATTAAATAGTCTTATAATTAGGGGTTACCAGTTCCATTTAGTTCATAATGTTGCCCTAATATATACATTATAATCGGAATTTTTACGGTGAATTGCACCAAATTAAATTTGAACCTCCATTTTTCGGTAAAACAATGTCATGAAAGTTTAATTGAAAGGAAATATTTAAATCACGTTCAAAAGTTAAGTGTCTCAAACAGAAAAATATCCATAATGTGGGACAGCTACTCCAACTCAGCGTAACCCGTCTTATTATCCAATAACCAGTCGACAGAACCTTCCAAAAAAGTTGTTCTACATGTATTTGTGCACTATAAATATAAACATACATAAGCTTTGAAGTTTCGATATCTTCAGCACTTCCTCACTTTCTATTTCTCTCTCTTTCTTATTTGCCAATACACCAAAGAGAGATGCGAAGATGAGGGTTTTAAGGGCAATTTTAAACAAATGGGAAAAGATGGGGACCAAAGTTATGCCTTGTGCAGGATGCGAACGTTACTGCCAACGTTGGGGCTTTTGGACATCATTGCCTAAAGATGTTCCAAAGGGTCATTTGGTAGTTTATGTTGGCCATAATTACAAGGGATTTGTCATCCAAATTAGCTTGCTTCATCATCCCCTTTTCAAGGCATTGTTGGATCAAGCCAAAGATGAATACGACTTCATTACTAACTCTAAGCTTTGCATTCCTTGTGATGAGGCCATTTTTCTCGACATTGTCCAATCCTGGCACGTCCATGGCCAAAGTTCTAACAATTGCTTTTGTCTATTTTAGCTTTTGAAGTCCTATTAAGTAAAAGCTAATGAGTGATTAGTTCTAATTGGTTCTTAAGGCTTAAGCTATCTTTTAGTTTATTTTGCTAAATATTAACCTAACTGTTTCTACTTTCTAGCGCTGTAACATATAATATTCTATGCCATCTAACCATTTTTTTGTGGTAAGATATTTTATATGCATTGTTGCTTTATTTTCAGGTTTCTGAAACCTAAAATCAGTTAAGCTAAGTTCAACAAAATACATTATGCTATAAGATAACACGGGTATACAGGAAATGATAAAAAAATCTTTCATTTACTGGGAAAAAGGGACGTGACCACTAGAGAGAAATACATCTCATTGTTGTTAAGTTTGTTACAATGGGCATATAGGCGGCCGGGAATTCAGTTAGTTAGAGGCTCACAAGTTGCTTAGTCATATGATCCATTACTTGTTTAGTATAAAAGCCTCGTAAACTACACTTCACATTCATTCTGCTATATATATATATATATATATATATATAGCAGGCTAATGAGAAATATATATTCTGTGCTTTTCCCTCTCTAGATCTCATAGTAAATTTCAATCTGATTTTGGGGAAGTTGATTAGATTTTTAACCAGACTTGACAGCAAGGGTAATCTCTTTCCTAATTAACTATAAAAGATTCCAGTGCTGAAAATGTTAATTCCTCTCCATTAGAACTTCGGAGTTTGAGTCTTAATGCATTAGCATAATTTAAATACGCAGATGAACGAATTCGATGCGTATAATCAGTCTTGAACTGCTGAATTTGATTGAACTACATAATCTTTGCAAAATTGAAAAGGATACTTGGTTTTTGGTGTATACCACAAATTTGTTTCAGGCTCTTTGTTTTCTACTTAAAAAGAAGAGGAAATTATCATAACATAATTTGCCCATGTTACTTCTGAATTTGCTATTTTTACATTACTCTTATTCATATAAGATAGAGTGGTTTCTCGTTGCTACTTCAAATAGAAAATTGACGTTTAACCGAATTTGTAGTTCATTTTGCTGGCCAAAAGATGTATGTACGTTATCAATATGTCAAACTGAATAATAAAAAAACTAATAAACTCGATATGTTAAATCCACAATATTAGACGATTGAAAAAAATAATATTTTTCAACATTTGACCGCAAATACAATAATTGAATAACACCCCAGCAGCTCAATCGGTTAATGCTCTTATGTAGCAATTTCAGTTCTTCCAACATACAACTGAAGTACTCATCAAATAGAAACGTGACGAGTACTACAAGGAAAAGACAAAATAGTATAGTAAAAAAAAATAATGTAATGATACAACAAATACATACAAAAAACCAGGTGTTATTTACTTGTCTTTTTCTCGCAAAATGCCATAATTTAGTCCATTATTGACAAATATGTAGGGATATGTCTCTTAATATCGGTTACTTGGTAGGAGCCTAGGACTAAATATGCCCAACTACAAAGGAGATGCTTAGGATATTTAAGGCAAATATACGACCCTTGTTTGCAATGGAACTATATTAATTACCATGTCAATAGTCAATACAATCGCTTTTCTACACCGGTTTGACCATTCAAGCATCCGTGAATTAATAGTCAATACAATTGATTTTTTGTTACAAGCTGAGAGGATAACTGGGTGTTTTTCAAAATTTAGGGGAACATTTGATATTTAGGGACAAGTTTAGAGGGTAAACTATGCATTAAACTTTCTCAAAATAGAAAAAAAAAAAGAAACAGAGTGATAAGTGATGGCGCAGATATCAGTGGTGTAGATACAATGGACAGCAGATGCAACATTAAATTTTCTACGTAGGTGGCTGGCAAAGGCTATCAATTTGCAGCAGCAGCACTCCTCCAGTTAAGAACAACAATTCGGAAAATCAACATAAAACGCTTAATCAATGTCATGATAAATATCTAATCGACATCAGCCAGATTCAACAGTTAGGCCAATATCGATGCTCCCTCTTGTAAGAAAAAAAAATGCAATCCCTTTTGTAAATTAAGCAAGCCACATAAGCCTCAAACAAAACCCAAAACAGGATGAATGAATTTGGAGCAACTCAGAACAACGAGTTCGGTCCTAAGGAGGATTGTAGGCATCAAGGAATCACTATGTACACATCGCCATCTGTAGGGAGTAAAAATAAAGGATAATGTGAGCTTAATACAGAAACGAAAATCCTGCACAGGGACGACAAGCCTCATAATAACATCAGGCACATTTTGAAAAGTTGTTTATCAGCCTGTGCTGTGCTGGTTTATAAAATTTATCAACAATTAAGTGTAAATACGGTTATCTATGACTTGAGAGAAAACAATCTGCAGTAAATACAAAGAGGAATCCCAGCTTAGAAAGTGGCTTCAAAGTAAAGATTCCATGATAACAAACAAACCCAGGAGTGAAAATGCATTTACATAGCAGGTAGAACTCAGCTGGCGATAGAATCTATACCAGGTGTTGTAACCTGTCCTAACTTCTCACCACACAATTTCAAGCTACAACCAGGTAGAATTCAGCTGGTGATAGAATCTACAGTTCCTCAGGCTATGGTGAAACTTATGTAAACCAGCATGTGCACAGTAGTGTAACAGAGCCTTGCGATGTTGTATCAAAGACTGACATAGTTTATCCAGATATGCTCTTGTACTCAGACGACTTTTTATGTTAAAGCATTTATATTATGCATTATTTCAACAGTAAACATCCCATATAATTTCATGTTTCAGGCAATACACAATATACTTTTTAAGCTGCTGGAAATAATTGTCCATTGATAATGCCCTTACCTTTAGTTTCATAAATCTTCCTCATTCCCGTAGCCCACACCCTCTCACACGGTCACATCAGTATATGTGCCAACGGATGCGCTTAAACTCATACCTAAATTTCCTTTGTGATCTATTTCGAAGCTGGGAAGAAGACAGAACAAAGAATAGACGTACCATCTCCTTTTTGGTCCCAAAAATTATGAATTAGGCAAAATCTACTTCGTGTTTCAAAATGAAAATTAAATTAGCCTTCTACCCCAAAAACCTTAGACATTAAATCTTATCCCCGACATCCTACAAAGGATTAAGAACTTCAAAGAAATCCTCAAACTAAAACATTAAATTTAGCCCTTCAAAGAAAAGGAGCCGAAATAGCATAACGCTTTCAAACTGAGTATAACATAAACTAATTCATGATTCATCTCCTAATAATGCATACTAACAACAGCTATTACTGATAAACTATAATCCATGTTTAATAATTATATGCAGAACAACCAATTTGTCAATCACAAGCTTCTCATTCATACTTCAGTTGATTAATAAATGAACTTGCAAAACCATGTTGAAAAACTTCCTCCTCTTTTTCAAGTCACCATATCAACTCAATGATGCAATCCAACAACAAATTTCACAACTCATTTCTGGTTTACTTGATTAGTTCACTGTCAGAATTACATCAACAATGTTAATAATAAGGATGTGCACACTAAAAACCCATGGAGAACTCAAAATTTTACACACAGCTATGAATGGGCAGTCTTGTAGGTAGGACGTATAGATACACTCACAATGAATAGCATAAAGCTCAGAAGATTGTAAAACAAAATCTTTCTCAATCTATATCTTGATCAGTAATAGAATAGGTATCAAGGACTTCATAACAATGCGTGGAACAAAATATACACATGAAGCATCATCATGAAAATATACACTACTATACTGCCTCATGATAAAGTACATACAAACATGCTGGTGACTAGACCTACCAATTGCAGTTCGGATTCAGTAACACAAACCTCTGAAAGTTTGCCGTGAATGCAATTGAGTGTAAAAGTTAATGTCCTGCTAATGAAAACATCACCTCTCATTATCAGTGATCATCATCTGAGGCCATCTATCAATCCCTCCAGTTCTCTCCTCCCAAACCTCCTGCCTTCTGAATTAGCTTCCCTACACCTTGCAGCCAAGTAAAACATCAACCAAACTATCATAAAATAAACCTCCATAGCTGACTGGAAATATGCCGCCAAAAACTTCCCAAATATTCTAGTTAGGAGCCATCTTGCAGCAGACCCGCAAAGCACACATTCCATAGTTTTAATTTGTATAGCTTGATTAAACTTGGTTGATATTAAGTAACAGCCTTCCTTCACAATCTCTCTCCCAGTCCTCCTTGAATCCACAATTGTTACCCAAGCATCCACTGCAAATATAAATGACACAAATGCATCCACCAAAAACCAAGTAAAAAGAAACCCAGAAATCTCCTTCTCAAACCCTCGAATCCATGGGGACATAATCGAAAATGGCATCAATTTCAATCTCACAAACAGCTTAAAGAATGAGTATTGATCATGAATTTCACTAAAATGCCACAATCCAATCAGCTGAGTCAATGCATCCCTAACTGCCCATCTCATAAGAATGAATCCAGTGAGCCTTCTTAACCCCAATCTAGAACCATCCCAAGCAACACCAATAAAAGAAGAAAATCTCCCTAGCAAATCATTAACAACAGCAACAAAGACAATGCCCAATATCCACGAATATATAGCAGTAAATCCAAGAATCACCCAACCATAAGCTGCTGATAAAAAACTTACAAGAAAAAACAAAGCAGCAGCATCACGCCGACCCAACTCCAAACCCTTGATAAAGAACTGCAAATCTACAATTCTCTCCAAATCTTCTTCTTCTTTTTCTACACCAATCGACTCTTCCTCCTCCTCCTCCTTGTCATTCACCTCCTCACTACTATCTACACTATCCAACTTAAATTGAATACCGGAACGCACAGCGCGAGGAATCTTGATCCCGCTATCGACAACATCCTCCGAATAACCAAATTTAGGATCAAAATTGTAGAGAATTGCAGAGCTGGCATTAGGAGGAAGCTTCCGATGGGGACCGAATAGGGATCGGTCAGAGTCATCATCTCCGGAGAAGAAATCGTCATCTAGGGTTCCGACACGGGTGAGGTGAAGGAAAGGGCGGCGGTGGTGACGACGAGGGTGGAGACGGTGGGGATTGTGGTGGCCGGCGAGGTCAATACGGGAAAGAAGGGATTTAAGAGAAGGATCACGGTCGATGAAGGAAGTGAGGAGATGAGAGCCATTTTCAACGAGAGAACGGAAGGAGAAGAGGAGGAAAGAGAGGAGGAGGAATGTGAAGAGGTTGCCGGAGAAAGAGGCGGTTGATTGTTTGAGTAAATGCGACGTCGTACGAGGATTGATAGTGAGGCGAGGGGGATGATCGGTCATTGCTTCTTCTTTTCCTTCTTCCTCTGCTTCTTTCCTCCGTCTTCCCTCTGTTATGGAAAGAGAGAGATGATTTTTGTGTTATTTTACATTCGTGCATGTCTTCACGCGATCCTTTTAGTGCGTCTTGTTCACGCGTCCAATTATATACATTCTAGCCAACTGAAACTCGAAGTTCTAGTAATTTATCGAAGTACTATAAACCTGATCATTGTTTTTTTTTTCGACCAGAAAAAGTGAATATTTTCGATATTTTCATTCTACCGAAATGTAAGGAATTTATGAAATTAAAATAAACTTACTAGAACAAGAATTTAATTTTTTTCCCAATGATGTTGTTTGGTTAGGTTATCTGTGTAATTTGTAAAATTTTACGTATGTTGAACTGAATTGAATTTAACTTTTTTTTATTGAAAAATCTATTGTCGGTGTCCCTAATTAGAGATGGACAATAATTAAACCGGGTCCCCTAATTAATAGAAAAATTAACTATTTTGTTCGGTAAAAAAGTAACTTGATTTACAGACCTTCTAGAAAAATTACTTTTTTTTTTGCAAAGCACTAGAAAAACTACTTTAATGTTTCTAAAACTTGCCAAAAAAATCCTGCAATCTAACAAAACAAGCAGAGAAAAATTATAGGGTAAACTTCAAAAAAGTACCCTGTGATTTCACACATTTTCAAAAAGGTACCATGTGGTTTCAAAAATTTGCAAAAAAGTACACTTTCAATATTAAATCATGTCATAAAATGGGTATTTGTGTTCGATTTTATCTGAATTTTTGCGAGATGACTAATAATAATAAAATGCACGTCAGTGATAAATTTTGTAATTTTTTTAATAGTATAACTATTTTTTTAAATTAAATTATGGTAATAAATTTTAAAAATTCATAAAAAATAGTTACATTATTCAAAAAATTACAAAATTTATCACTAACGTGCATTTTATTATTATTAGTCATCCCGCAAAAATTCAGATAAAAAAGAACACAAATACCCATTTTATGACATGATTTAATATTGAAATGGTACTTTTTTACAAATTTTTGAAACCACATGGTACCTTTTTATGAATTTTAAACCACATGGTACCTTTTTGAAAATGAGTGAAACCACATGTTACTTTTTTGAAGTTTACCCTAACTATATATGTTATATGTGTTTTCAAATCTAGCACAAGTTTTTTTGTCGGTTGAACTCCTTAATTTTAAATTTTCGGCCATTGATGTTGAATTTGTGTAATAAAAATTTTTATTCTAAGTAATTGAAGTTATAAATCAAATATTCTATCACAGCTAAACACAATTTTTATTTAATTCTGAAAACTTTGTAACGAAAATCGTAAATAAAATAAATGGATTTATAAATTTTTTTTTTTTTGAAGGAAAGGATTTTATATATCAAAACCGATATATAGATAAACTCCATAACCGGACATACAACACTGATATATGATTAAAATCATAATCAGACATACAACACTCGTAATAAAACGAGAGACAAACATACATAACAAACATACATAATACATCACAAACACATTCAAGCAACTGAAAGG
>CAOJBI010472283.1:0-13622 GCA_948277035.1 Euphorbia corollata
CGAGCCGCGTCAATTTCCTCAAATTTGCTAGATCTATATCATAATCGACACGAGGAGGGCGGTGTAAGGGTGTGCCTTTGTAACTCCGACAACCGAAATCCACCCTTAGAGGCGGAGCTTTGTACCCTTTAGTTTCGACAATGAAGATGAGATTCGACAGCTATATTCAGGATCTTGTAATCGGAATCGTTAACAAGTAGTAAGATTCACAATTGAATAACTGAAAAATCCAAAATAGGAGCGAAATTGTAAAATTGACAAGAAAAAATGGACAGGGATTAAAAATTACCTGATTGGAGATGAATAAAAATGGACAGAGAGAGAAGAGATCAGAGAGGCGAAGGAGTCAAAGAAAGAGGGAAAAAGATGAGCATATTTGTGCAGGTCAGTTGGGCCGGTGGCCAATTTGTCTTGCAATTATTGAAATGGGCTTAATGCTATACAACCAGTCAACCATTTACAACATTTTTCCAATTGTAGGGTCAATGGAAGATTTATGCACTCAATTTTGGGTCATACCAACATAAATTATATTAAATTCTAATTTCAAGTTCATGTTTTCATTACAAGTGATTTTGCTCTTTTACTTTTCATAACCTCTTCTTTCTCTCTTTCGTATCAATTGGTTTCCTTCATCGTCTTAAATCGTTCTTTTCTTTACCGAAATTTCATCTCCTCCAACGTTGTGTCTTTTTCAATTATCGTCGATCGATTTTGTGTTACCGTTACTGAAATTTTTTGGAACCATGCTGTTGCTTGAGTTGTCAGCCTTTATGGTGGGTAGTGTTGATTATGATAAATTGCAAAAGAAAAACAAAACTTGAATTAGAGATTACAGAAAGATTGAAAAACAACATTGTTTAAAAAAGTTTGTAGATTGAAAGAAAATTGAAGTACACAACGGTTTCAAAATTTCTAATGAACTCTAAATAGTGAATCAATTTATTTTGATCGAGTTTGTATCTATGTTATTAGTTCTTCGGGATACTACATGTGATTTCGGGTATAGTAATGATTGTATGTAGGTAACTTGAGTAGTCGAGATAGGATCTATCAATCCTGATAGATGTACTGGTAGACATATATGGCCACTTGTAATACTTTCTTAGAAATCTTTGATCAAAGTATGTGTTGGTAGGACAGGTTCCTAGTCAACACATCTTTATGGTGAGTAACGTACTTTCATAACAAGCCAATCACTAGGATAGCTTGGAGCAACCTCGCTATTGAAGGGTTAATATATGAACCCTATTAACCAAATGATACAAAAGAGATGGAAAGAGTTCATCGATTTAGTTTCATAACCACATGGCCATCTGAATATCGAGGAATCATATACTCTTGCGAGAGTGTTTATATATGATCGATCAAAGTCATTGGGTTTCATATCGGTCTATGACACCAAGTCAATAAGTTCCTAGGTAGAGACTAAGTTACAGGATCCTATAAGTTTACACACTTAAAGCTTTCATCGAGTCAAGTAAAGAATTGTTAATTAGATTCCACACCAAATATATATTAACTAATGGTTGGATCATTATAACTAGTTGGACAAGTGTACCAAAAATTCAAGGATCGAAAGGGGAAAAAAAGTTCGAGGATAGCTGTGAGCGGGCGGTCCTTTTCCCGGAGGTCGGAATAAAGCGGTGTGTTGTGGAACTGGGTCGAACTACGCGAGGCACGAATTCGTTCGGGTTTCGGTTTTGAAAGTAGGAGTCTTGCGCTCTCTGGGGAATGATTTTTATAAAAGAGGAAACCGTTTTCAATTCGATTTTCCCTTTTTAAATGAATATGGGGATAGTAAAACAAAGTTAATACCCTATTTTACTGAAAAAGAGTCGCCACCCGGTTCAGCTCCACCGGGAATTGTGGTATACTGATCCGTGGTAGGATTCTATACCTTGAAAAGAGAGATTCTGAGTTCGGATATAATGGTTACTAACTTTATTCAAAAATTAAGAATTATGACTTTTTATGTAAATTTTGGCATTACAACGGCTTAGCAAAGCAATGAAATGGAGCCGGGATTTCGGTAGAGTAACGGCGCTACTTGGGATTTCCCATAGTAATCCGGACAGGGTTCCCTTTGTTTTAGGGTGTCTGGTCTTCACCTGCAAACTCGATTTCACATATTAATGCAATTTATTGAAAATAAATGGTAAAGTAGCACCAGTGGCTTTTTACCCCAAGCATGCAGTGAAAACAAATGAAATAACGTAAATAAAAGTTTAAGGCGTAGAGCCAATACCCTCAGTTACCTTTTCGCTATTCCAGGATGACGAGAGAGCCGGTGCGGGACCGAATTGCCGTTGGTTTGACGGGAAATTTTGAGAAAAGTTGATTTGGAATTGGATTTGTGGGTGTTTGTGGTGTTTGAGAACGTTTTGACTCGAGTTATGGTTATAATCACGAGTAAAACTGATTTTGAACAAGTTTTGTCGAGTTTAAGTCAAGTTTTGTTGAGTGGAAAACTTGACTTAAATCGATTCCCGAAGGGATTTGGTTGAAAACTTTTGAATCCGGCAGCGTTTTGACGCGTTTCGGAGCGAAAACTGACGAGTTTTGCTTTGGGGAAAAACCGGGATCTGAACTTGTGAAAAATGGAAGGGGGAGCACTCCCTTATATAGGACGGTGGTAATTAGCCACGGGGCTAATTACCTATGGGGGGCAATTAGGGTTAGCCTCTCGGGAAAAGGGGGAGGCTACCTCCTAGGTAATTAGCCCGCGGGCTAATTACCTAGGGGGACAAAAAATCCCCCTTTTCAAGGGAGGCTAGGGTTTAGGTGGGGCCCGATTCAACCGGGTTTTGATCTTTTCGGAGTTTTGAGTCCGTTTTTGAGAAATCGGATGCGATTTTTAGGGTTTTTCGGATTTTTGACTGGCGGATAAATACGACAATTCGGCTCGTGCGGCTCTTGTCATTCCTGTGATGCGAAGTCGGTTAATTTCCTCATCGGGTCGAGCGGACCGTGCTAATACCGGTCTTCCCGGCATAGCCCCTTTAACCCCTTCTCTGTCTTGCAGGTTGGTCGGTCGGGTTCTTCACATTGCTGATCCGGTCGATAACAAGTGGTGCGGTGAGCGTGGATGACCTGATACCCAGACCTTAGGATCATTCTATTGAGGCTCGGCCTCCTCTGTTTTCATCCCTTCCTAAAAGCAATGAGGGCTAAGTCCGCTTCCAAGCAACTATATGAACGTGAACTGGAGGGGGGTACCTCGGATGACGCATCTACCTCGGCTTCGCAGGACGTAGGCACGTCGACTCTTGTTGTAACCAAAACATGAAACCCCAATATGCCCACCAATTCTAGGGGCAAAGAGATACCCTTTGTCCCCATTTCCGTCGAAATGGACAAGCAACTCGAACTATGCCAGCAAGAAAACACGCCAGTAGAAACCAAGATCTTGGCGAACTTAACAAAACAAAGCATGTATACCATAGGGGAGGTTCAAGGATCTGTAAACAGAATGAATTCCCAAATAGCCCAAATCATTGCCGGGCAAGAGCGGCTCTTGGGTTTGGAAAGGAGACTTTTTCAAAGTGAATCAGAATACTCGCACCATGAGCGTAGCCACCCCAGACCCGGAAGCTTGGTATATAGAAGAGAAGCCTCTTATTCGAGAAACCTGAGTAATAGAGAAGGAACCAATTCACTAACCCTTGACCGGGAGAGAGTTGAGAGGATTAGGGAAAGATCCCGAAGCCCCGAACATTCCCGAAGGCAAGAGGAGTGCCGAAATAGCAAATGTTTTGAGCCCGGGGCCTCTTCCAGTAGGCCTCTATCGAGATCAGGTTACCGCCTCGGTGAGGAGCGAGGAAACCGAAGTCGTCATCGATCACCTTCGCTTCAAACATCTGTCTGCTCCACAAAAGAACCCACGAGAGTTCCTTCCGGAACCCGAACCTCGGTGACCGAGGCTGCTCGGGGTAAGGAAGCAGTCGCCACTGTAGCAGAAGTGAGTGAAGAGGCTCTTTTGAACAAATTCCTAAAACGAGTTAGAGGAATGCTAGTGGATGTAGGTATCGACCCGGTCACGCCTGAGGTTGAAGCGACATACACTCTTTTCTCGTAAAGGGTGATGCAGGAACCTTTCGGCAAAAAGTTCAATTACCCCATGTTACCGAAGTACAATGGCGAGGGAGATCCAACTCAGCACATAAAAACTTTCAGACAAAGCCTGTTCACAACTGAAGCTATGAACTCTATGATGTGTAAACTGTTTCCATCCACTCTTATCGGGCTGGGACTTTTCTGGTTCGAATCACTCAAACCAAGCTCTATAACGAATTTTAATGACTTAGCAAAGGAATTCTGCAATTTCTTCATCACATCGATTCCTCAAACACGTACGGTTCAAGAATTGCAATTATTAAAGCAAGGCAAGCATGAGCCTCTAAGAGAGTACGTGGAGCGGTTCCAGAAGACCCTCATGCATATCAAGGGTTGTAATGTCGATGTGGTCGTCGACATCTTGGCTCAAAACATAAGGAGCATCGATCTAAAAAAAATCTGTTTACCAAGCGACCAACCTCTCTTGCAGGCATGATGAGCCGAGCTAGGGGATGGGTTACTTATGACACTCATCAGAGGCAGGCTGGTATTAATGATGTAGTTCCTCCTCCAGCAATTCCAACCTCATCAAAACCCCGGTTTTAGCAACAGACTGAATTTAGAGGTAGGGAAGCTCCAAAAGATTTAATCCCTTTGAGGGCCCCGAGAAGAGAAGTACTATATTGGATCGAGAAGCAGCGGTAGCATATTGATTACCCTCCCAAGCCTAGGCGTCCAGGAAAACCAGGCACATATTGCGACTTTCACAAGTGCGAAGGGCATAATACCGAAGAATGTAGACACTTGATGATCGAACTAAATAAGAAAGCAACCGAAGGTAAGATAGACCGTTTTTTGGCTGAACAAAAGGATCATCCTAGAGAAGAGCCTCGGCTTGAACGACCAGTCAATCATAGGGAAGAGAGAGCCAGAGAGGCCCACCCAGGAGAGGGGTAATCAATGTCATCGCTGGGGGACCGACCTCGCGAAAGCGAGGAGCTGATGAATCGAGAAGTAATGTATGTAGAGATCAGGGTGTGTATTTCAGTTTTACCCATTTACCAAGGCCAGCGCCTCATTCAGATGCCTTGGTCATCGAGATGGTTGTAAATGACTTCTTATTTAGGCGGGTGTTAGTAGACACGTGCAGCTCGGTTAATCTTATGATGAGGGAGGTCTTCAATGCACTCCAGATCAATCCAAACAGACTTCACTTGGAAACTAACCCGATCATCGGCCTAGGAGGCCATCCTGTATCAGTATTTGGTGTAGTAAGCTTACCAGTAAGCATAGGGGACGATGCTGCGAAATGGAGGTCTAATGCTGAGTTCCTCGTCGTAGACATGCCTTTTGCATATATTATAGTGCTTGGCCGACCACTCATCTGCGACTCCGAAGCTGTCTTATGCCTGAGGCAACTGGCTATGCAAATACCAACGGTGGAAGGTATGGCTATAGGCAGGGGCAACCAAAAATTAGCACAAGAAACATACATCGCCTCCCTTCGAGCCAAGGCCCCAGTACCCGAGATGGGCGAGCAACACAAAGGAGCAGAGCCTCATGGTAAACTTGAAACGCTTATCATAGAGCAAGGAAAGGAGCTGCAAATTGCAGCAGATTTGAAGGCCGAAGTCAAAGAAAAGTTGGCGGTGGTGTTGAAAGCAAACAAAGACTCTTTTGCTTGAGACGAGAGCGATATATCATGTATTGATCGATCCATCATGGAGCATAAGTTAAACATTAATCCCAATGCTGTCCCGGTCAAGCAAAAATGGAGAAATCACGGGTTGGAAAAACAACAAGCGATTTCAGAGGAAATTGCCAGGTTGATAAGCATCGGTCACATTAAGAAGGTTCGGTACCCGGTTTGGATGGCCAACGTGGTCCTAGTAAAAAAATCTAATGGCACATACAGAATTTGTGTAAACTTTGCCGATCTAAATAAAGCTTGCCCTAAAGACAGCTATCCTTTGCCAAACATAGACTCTTTGGTAGACTCTACAGCAGGGTACGAAGCGCTTTCAATGCTAGATGCGAAGACCGGATATAATCAAATTCCAATGGCAGAGGAGGACGTAGAGAAGACCTCGTTCATTACTCACGAGGGTACATACTGCTATAATGTGATGTTTGGACTGAAGAACGCTGGGGCCACTTACCAGCGACTGGCAAATAAAATATTTGGAGACCTCATCGGTCCCTCGGTCGAGTTGTACGTGGACGACATGGTTATCAAAAGTAAGACCCTTGCAGACCATCCAGCCGATGTGGAGCAAGTCTTGAGGGTAGTAAGTAAGTATAACCTTAAACTTAATCCGAAGAAGTGTGCATTCAGCATTTCGGCGGGAAATTTTTTGGGATTTTTGGTCTCTGAATGTGGGATTGAGGCAAACCCAGATAAAATACAAGCGGTCATGAGTCTTGAAGAGCCTCAAAGCTTAAATGACGTGTAGATACTGAACGGAAAGATAAATGCGCTCGGTCGTTTCATCTCTTGCTCCGCAAGGCATTACCTCCCATTTTACAAGGAAATAAAAGGAGCCAAATTTTTTTGTTGGACAAACGAATGCAGGAGGGTGTTTCATGACCTGAAGTCTTTTTTATCCAATCCCCCATTGTTAAGTAAGCCAACCGAAGGGGAAACTCTATACCTCTACGTGAGCACCTCTGAAAAAGCGCTCGGCATGGTTTTGATTAGGGAGGAAGGCAGTGAGCAGTACCATGTGTATTATTGTATCAAAGTGTTGTGAGACACCGAGCTCAGGTATCCACGACTGGAGAAGGCTGCATGTATGGTCAACATAGCCTCCCAGAGGCTACGACATTATTTCCAATCCCACACTATTATAGTGAGGACTGACCTCAATCTAAGGCGGGTCCTTCAGAAACTGGAAACGTCGGGCAGATTGGCTGAGTGGGCTTTAAAGTTGTCAGAATTTGACCTCTGTTTCGAGCCACATAAAGCAATGAAAGGCCAGATATTAGCAAACTTCGTGTAAGAGGCACCGCCGATGCCGGCAGAAAAAGTCTCCAAAGAAACTTGGAGAATATTCATTGATGGGAGTTCAGCGCTCGGCCTAGGAGGTGTCGAAATCCATATGCAAGGCCCGGAAGGCATTATCATAAACCAAGCCGCTCGCTTAGCATTCTCCGTTATAAATAATGCGACGGAGTATGAAGCTTTTATCTTAGCGCTGCGGATAGTCAGGGCCATCAAGCCGGACCGAGCATGTATCTGCAGTGACTCGAAACTGGTAGTAAACTAGCTAGGAGGAGGTTATGCCACCAAAGGTGATATGATGCAGCAATACTTGGCTATTGTAAAAAGCCTCGTATCACAAGTGAAGGGTGAGGAAACCAAGCTAGAGGTCTTGCACATTTCTCGAGCCCTCAATAACGAGGTTGATAGGCTAGCAAAGGTGACCACGGACCCATGTGGGGAAGGAGTTGTTGTGTGTACTATAGCAGAAATCTCCAAACCAAGCACCTCGGCCATGGAAGTATTGTTAACGCAAGCAGAAAGCAAAGAGCCGAAATGGTATGACCCTATTTTTGCATACCTAAAAGACTCCATCCTCCCCTTGGACGAGGTTGAAGCTCAGAAGATAGTAAGGAAATCCTTCTGGTATGCCATCATAGGCGATAAGTTGTACAGAAAGCAACATCCCACCCATGGAAGAGATACCTCGGTTAGCAGGATGCGAATTATGTATTAAGAGAAGTACACGAGGGTATTTGCGGAGGCCACGAGAAAAAAGATGCGATTGTCCGAAAGGCCCGCCTGCAGGGTTTCTTTTGGCCCACGATGGAATTGGATGCCAAAGAATTGGTCCAGAAATGTCAAGCGTGCCAAGCTTATGCACAAAATATCAGGGCATTGCCGACCGAAATGACCATTATACAAACCACGTGGCTCTTTGCCACATGGGGAGTAGACATCGTAGGACCCTTGCTCATTGCTCAGTACCAGAAAAAGTGGATCATCGTTGCTATGGATCACTTCTCCAAATGGGTGGAGGTCGAACCCATAGCTACTATCTTCCCCAACCAGGTGATTCAATTTTTCAACAAGAATATCATAACCCGTTTTGGCATACCCCACACAATCATCACAAACAATGGCACCCAATTCAATTGCGAAGCATTTAAAGCATATTGCGAAGGGTTGAGTATCAAGCTGCGATTTTCATCAGTTTCGTATCCTCAATGCAATGGAATGACCGAGGTCACCAATCGAACAATCATAAATGGAGTTAAAACTAGGGTACTCAGCAATGGGACGTCATGGGTGGACGAGCTCCCGAATATCCTTTGGTCCTATCGAACGACGCCAAGGACAGCTACAAGTGAAACCCCCTTCATCCTGACATATGGTACCGAGGCTATCATCCCGGTTGACATTGGGACCCCTAGTGAGAGAGTGACCCACTATGTCAATGAGGCAAGCAACGAGGAAGCCTTGAGAAATAACCTAGACAACTTAGAAGGAAGACGAGATCGTGCCTACCAACAGATGGCAGCCTATAAGCAAAAAGTGGCGGTAATCTTTAATAGAGGAGTTAAGCCAAGGTCCTTCCAGATATGGGAGCTAGTTTTACGCAGTACCGAGGCTAGCAGAGCGAGGTCTGGTCAAGGCAAGTTCGGTATCAATTGGGAAGGACCATACAAGATTGCCAACAAAATTGGGCTGAATACATACAAATTACAAGAAATGGCAAGCAAAGTCCTACCACGAACTTGGAACGCAGCCGCGCTTAAAAAGTTTTTCCCAGGATAGCAGACCGATGTATGAATACGTTGCCTGCAAGACAATTCTTTTTGTTAATATTTTGAACATTTCATTGTAAACCCCCATCGTGACATGGGCATGATATTACTACAATCTCCTGACACCAGCATTGTAATTTTGTTAATATATACTAGCTGGAATGGACGTGGTCCTTGATACTTAATACTTAGTTTTAATTACACGCTCGTGCATAAAGCAATTAGAAAGCGAGGTTCATAAACCGAACCCCATCATTTGCTAATAAATTTATCAAGTATTAAAGCAATTAGAAAGCGAGGTTCATAAATCGAACATTTGTTAATAAATTTATCAAGTATTAAAGCAATTAGAAAGCGAGGTTCATAAACCGAACCCTATCATTTGCTAATAAATTTATCAAGTATTAAAGCAATTAGAAAGCGAGGTTCATAAACTGAACCCCATCATTTGATAAAAATTTTCAAGTTAAGCAATTAGAAAGCGAGGTTCGCAAACCGAACCCCATCATTTGCTAAAAATTTTCAAGTTAAGCAATTAGAAAGCGAGGTTCCCAAACCAAACCCCATCATTTGCTAAAAAAATTTCAAGTTAAGCAATTAGAAAGCAAGGTTCCCAAACCGAACCCCATCATTTGCTAAAAAAAATTCAAGTTAAGTAATTACGAAATGAAGTTCATAACCGAACCCCATTATTTGCTAAAAAAATTTAAGACAAGTAATTAGGAGGTGAGGTTCATTAACTAATTCCCATCATTTGCTATTATAAAGGCATGGTTCACACATACAATAAATAAATATGGGCATCATTTTTATAAAAGGACAAACACATGCAAATAGAACTAAAACAACCTTTGCATTTCTGGAATAAGGATTACAATTTTTATTGCAGTAGCATAGCTAACAAATATATATAAAAAATAATAAAACAACAAAATCTAAGGACAAGACATAGCATCTTCCTCGGCCTCGCCCAGCTCTGACAACTTAGAGGTGGCCCAGGAATGGTATGACGCCTTATCCTCTTCTTCTCCCTGCTCATACTCCTCCTCCTCCGCCGCTTCTTGCCCCCCCGCATCATCCCTTACGTCAGCTCCTCCAAACAGCCTCGCGTCCTCTGCCCACAGCTTCATAGGATCGTCCAAGCTAGGTTTGGGAAGCAAGGCTAGAGGGTAAAGATCGGCTGTAGGGAACACACTCCGAGCTTTCTCAAGTAGGTTGGTCCGGAATTTCACGCGATACTGGTTCCAGCGTTCACCCAGCAATAGGTCCTTATTCTGGAAATGGTGCTTCAAGACCGGTATTTTTCTTGAACCACCTTCGCCACCCGCCGAGCTTTCGCTAGTTCAACCTCGGTGCTCTCCAACTTCTCGTCCCAAGATTGTACTTAGGCTCGAGGTTCTTCAAGCGTCTCAGCTGTTTTCGCTTTTTCAGCACGGAGTGCCTCTAGCTCCGCCTCAGCCTCATCTTTCTACCTTTGGAAAGTAGCTTGTAACTCAACCCGCTCTTTCTCAAAGGCAGCGGCCATGTCCGCATTGCTCTTCGCTAAAATATTATAAGTTTCCTTGAGATCTTGCTGTTGGCGATGGAGCAACTCGGCTTCCTCCCTCGCCTTGAGGCTGATCTCAGTTAGGCGCTTGTTATCTTCTAGGAGACTTTTCTTTTCTCGGCGGAGGGTCGCGATCTTTTTTCCCCGAAGCTTCAGGGTCTCGTCTAGAAACACGGAATGAGAGAAGCACTGCAAAGAAGATGGACGAGGTCAATAATATATATATATATATATATATATATATATATATATAATAATAAAAATAAAAAATATATATATAAGCTCCGTAAGGCTTACTTGGAGGAGGTGGGCATGGTGCTGAGATGCTACCTTCCCAGCATTCCTCCTGTTAAAAGCAATCACCTCGGTAGGGAGATGGGTCAGGTCGGCGAAGCGATCGACAATCCTATTATCATCCAGCTTCACATCACTCCCAAACTCGACCTCCCATTGCTACAAGGAAAAAGCACAGTAGTCAGACTAGACAAATAAAAGGTAGTAGTAGAGAAGAATAACACTTACCCGAAGTGTAGATATAGCCCCGGGTTACGCAGGCTCTGCGGCAGGACCATCTGTCCTTCGCTTTTTGGCAGGGGACTCTCGCTCGCCTTGGCTAGGCCTCTTCCGCCCAGTTTGAGCCAAAGGTTCGGATTAAGCAGGCTCGTTGTCAAGCTCAACTATCTTAACGGGGTTTTTCCCCTTTTCTACACTGCTCATTTTTTGAGCCGGGGGAGTGCTCCCTAGTAACTCATCAAGATCCAGAGTGACGTCGGCATACACCTCAGCACCCCTCGATGCCGAGCCAGCAACTTCAGCCTCTGCTCCTTATTTTTCCCTCGAACCCACAACCCCATCGCTCGGTCCCCTTGTGCCTTCTTCCTCAGCCACAAAATCATCCACATCGCGGGACAGACTCCCTAGAGATGGAGTGGGAATATTTGGAGGATACTTCCTCATCTCTGTTCCGACGATCTTGGGCACCTTCCTCTTCGGCTTCTTCTTCGTTGCCATGGCTGTCAGGAGTTTAGTGAACGGAATTAATTTAGACATACCTACAAAAGCAAAATCAAAATATTAAAAAGAGAGGGCAAAAGTAATATGTTGTGTCAATGGAGTTAGGTCGACGATGCCGGGCCAGGTCTCGACGTATTTGAAGTTTCGGTACAGAAGGATCTAAACAGCATCGGTCTAGTTAATGCATGGAACTGTCATCGTGCTCAGAAAGTGCACCGCCTTTACCCGCCTCTCAGTCAACCGACCGTCTTCCCTCCAAGATGCAGGATTCCCGTGAACCCTATTCCAAATCATGGGAAAAGGGAAGCCCTCGGGATATACGACATTGCACCGAATCTGTTTCGCCCCCTGATCCAGATGCAACCAAAACTACTTGCTTTTGGGCAGCTTGACCGACCCCTTCTTCTTAATTATTTTGGGCATTTTTGTGCACTCCACCCCGAAGTATAGCAAATTTCCCCCTTCATTTGCACTGGCTGGAAAAACCACTGAAATACTATCTCGTCCAACCACAAGCCCAAATCCTTGCATAGTTTGCTGAGAAGTAGCAATTCGAGCATGGAGTTCGGCGATAGCTGGCCGGGGCAAATGGTGAACTCCTTCAAGATGTGCGTCGCGGTAGTAAATAGCGGTAATCTGAATCCCCATTCGATGTGTTGCCCATATATACCGATGGTATTCTTTGGAGGCCGGTCTATTATCTCGTCGGCTCCAGGCACTAACCCCAACACTCCTGGATACTGGCACACCATGTCCATGTACTTCTGCACCTCGGCTAGAGTAATATCAGAATGGATGAGTACATCAGAATCGGGGTAGTTCTCTGCTCGCTTCAGCTTATTGACGGTCGGATCGGGGTTATACACGGTGGCGCTCAAGGGGTACTTCAGTTCATCTCTCGGGGAATAGGGTGTACTGATTCTCAATTCCGCGACGAAGTCATCTACAGGCTCTTCCCCATGTGGTCGTTCAACACCTCACCTCTCGTTGGCGGCGGAGGTACCAACCGCCCCCGCCGGCGCAGAGGACGAGGCTCCGTTCCTATTTGGCAGTATTCGGAGGGGCCTGGCGATGATAGGATGCACTGACTGGAAAAACGATGACGAGTTCGTGCTGGTCGAAAAAGTAGTGGTGTGAATACTCGATTTTTCATCTCGAGAATTGAGTCGAAGAAATCGCAATTCAGCCCTTAAAAATAGTTAAAACGCAATTTCGGAGGCCTAAACGGCCGAATTAGGCTCCAATAGGGTGGGGCTAGAGGTATAAGCTTCTAGCGTTGACCGTTGGGCCGTTTCGACTAGGAAAACTCTACTCTTTCGTAAGAATCCGAACAGTTGAAACGCAGCAGGGTAAAACCCAATCTTTTCAAAGCAACTCCCGGTAAAAGTCTCCGGAAGTATGTCAATATACCATTCAAAGTGTCCGCAACGGAACAAGGATCGCGGAGATGATCCCGGAATCTCAATCGAAGGTTCAGAACTCCCGAAAAATCCAAAAAACTCGACCGACGGAGCAGGCCCGTGCATGCGCCAGCCTGCGCACATTGTGCGTAAGGCTGCGCACAGTGTGCGCAAGCCTACGCACAGCGTGCGCAAGGTTGAGCACATTATGCGCAAGGCTGCGCACAGCGTGCGCAAGCTTGCGTACATTGTGCACAGTCCTGCGCACAGTGTGCGCAGACATGCGCACGTCGTGCGCCGGACTACGCACGACGCACGCCGAAACCCTAATTTCGCCCCCTTGACCTTTTCGCCTATAAATAGGCCTTCCCAGCTCAGTTTTCAGGGTCCCTGACTGATCGGTGAATCAGCTTTCTCTCTCTAAGTCCTTATTCGATCCTTTCGAAGCTTTCTGTCAAACCCTTCGAGTCTTTAATTTTTTTTAAATTACGACGAAGTTCTGCCCGATTAAATTTCAACTTTAATCAATCATCCTTAATCCTTTTCTTCTCACATTCTCTTCATCTAAGTTCCTAAGGAACATTCTTCACATTTACATTACATTCTCTTCATCTCAGTTCCTAAGGAATATTCTTTTAACCAAAAATTGGTCAATTAAGGAAATCCTAAAATGGGTTAATTAAATTAATCTTTTGGCCTAAAGCCATTCAAGCTTTTGATATAAAGTCATTCAATCTTTTCCCCAACTTTAATCAATCATCTTTTGGCCTAAAGCCATTCAACCTTTTGACTTAAGTCATCCTTTTTCAAATCAAACCCTAATATGGATTTAGGTACAT
>CAOJBI010472378.1:0-11622 GCA_948277035.1 Euphorbia corollata
GGTATAAAGACATCGGCTTCAACTTAGGCTTCGTTCTCCGGGCCCGGACATCTGATATCAATATGGGGTCCGCCAAGAGAACCAATAGAGCGTCACCGAGCCCTAAAGCAGCTCGGCCACTTCCAGGGAGGGACATCTGATATCAATATGGGGTCTTTTGGCCCATCAGTATGGTTAAAGCCCAAGGGGCACAGTGCAAGGCTTAGTAAAGGCCCAACAGCCCTCAGGCTGAACACCTGGCAAGGGGGACACCTGGCAATGCTGGAGTCGGCCATCCTGACCCTATATAAATCTTTTAGCTCATCACATCAGGGAGACCACTTCAACCTCTCTTACATTTCATACTCTCCCTTCATGACTAACTTCACCATCGGAGTGGTTATGTCGGTCAGCCCGGCATAACCCCTCTAACGTTAAGCTGTCTTGCAGGTTCGGTTCGGTACGCTGTCAAGGTCGTCTCATAAGGATCGGTCTTCATTGGTACATCAGTAGTTAGAAAGTATGACAAAGTCAATACTAAACCGTCCAATGAACAAGTCTAAAATAGAAACTTCATTTAAATTTGTGCATGAGCGAAACTAGTAGCTTATAATTGAAGAGCTTGAATGTAGTGCATAACAATGTCAAACTTATTGAACACATTTTACTTTTTCAGGATCGAATAACAGTTTTAAATGTTTGGTTACAACTGTTTTTCTCTATTTCGGAAACGAAGATTATCAGCAACACCAAGAAACTATCAACAACCAC
This sequence comes from Euphorbia corollata, assembly GCA_948277035.1. Lineage (NCBI taxonomy): Eukaryota > Viridiplantae > Streptophyta > Magnoliopsida > Malpighiales > Euphorbiaceae > Euphorbia > Euphorbia corollata. The sequence goes on from CAOJBI010472378.1 coordinate 751, forward strand.
TGCACATAAACCAAAACATTCACAATTTTTTAAAAAAATGGGCTTATGTAACCTTATTTTATGTGGTGGGATGGAGTATTTTCGTTCTAGGCACAGCTGAAAACAAAGCCAAAATGTGCGCTTAGTTTAATGTGAAATTTAATGATGTCCAGCTTGAGCCTGAGCTTGTAGGCAAACCAAGGTCTTAGGTTGAACTTGGTCGGGGTTTTGGCGAAGTCTCTTAAGCATTCAGAGGAATAGATTTATGTAACAAGTGTCGTAAAGTTCCATGTAAAGACATTGTTGGGAATATTGATGGCCACAGAGTCTCCCCTGTGTATGAAATTCATGCTTGTGTGAGGCCCATGCTAATCGTCATTAATGTGCTGCCCACATAGTTAATTTGACGGTTCGGGGGTTGTCTCGGGGACGAGGCCATTTCTACGCCTAGAAAAACCTTTTTTTTTTTTTAACATGGTTTTATTGCTTGTGACTTGGAGCTCATCTGGTCCCTTCATTCAATTGATCGATTGTTTTTTTTTAAACAGTGAATTTATCAATATCAACAGCTAAAATGTCCCACTGAATATGATTTTGATCTTTTAAGAACACCGATTTTTCTTCCTAACCAAACATAACTCTCCGAAAAAAAGTTCAGGCATGAGCCGAAAATTACATAACTTTGATAAACTGTGAACTGCCTGCTACATCATGCTACGGAAGCCGGCCGAATCAAGAAGCAGTGCTTTAATCTGCTCAGGATGAGCATCCTGCCCTTCTTTGCACTGCTGACCAAAAACAAAAACACATCAGGAATCCAAAAATGAGCTAAAAGGCGGTTTCTTTGACTTGTTTTTGTTGTATTTACGTACCTCAGCTCGGAATATATCCATTGCGAAACCATTGAAACAGCTAATGACAGCTTGTTGAATGTCTAGCCCGAGATTATCTAAAGCCCTCATAGTCGAAAGAAGAAGACCCTGTCTTCTCCCACAAAACATGTGGATATTCACGGCTCGACCTTCTCTCACTCTTACCTCAACCTACAAGATCAAAACCCGAAACTTCAAAGTTAAGAAGTTCAAGTCTTTTACTGTAACAGATAGTGCATACAATAGGAATTGTTGTTAACTGAATGAGGACACAAAAACACGGCTCTTAAGTCTTAACGTACCCTTGCAGGCTGACTATTTGGGCTTGGCAAAGGGCTAGGACAAAGCTTGTCCTTGATATGGGTAGGCAGACCCGACGTCGTAGGCGTCAAAGGGTGGAAAGTAGCGGTGGGAGTTAATGCAGCCGAAGAGGGACCTGATTCTAACTCATTGTGAAGGTCATTGATCCTTTGTAGAAGCTCTTTCAAGTACTCTATGGCATCCCCGAGGATCGAAGCCCTATCCATCTGTCATTTCAGTTAAATACAGTTCAAATTAGTTCAGCTTTTCAAAATTAAAACGAATAAGGCCTAAACCACAAAAATCAGGGCAATAGAAACCAAGATCAATCATATTTAACAATCTAATTCAGAATGGCTATGAATGAGTTATTGGTGAAAACCAAAACAAACTGAATTTGCAAGAAAAGAACAACTTTTCAAACATATTAAATATGGTGTGAAATAAAAGCAAATCAACATCACAATGTTCATGTGAGAGCCATAAATGCAACTATTATTTTATTTTTTTTCTTGATTTGATAGCAAGCCAACAACAAATTCCTACAAAATAACTTAAGAACATCTATTTTGTTTTTTTTTTTTGGGTATGATTGAAAGAATCTAATAACTACTAAAAACACTAAAAATTCGAACTTTGAGTTCACAAGAAAATGGTGGAAATTAAATTTTTACCTTGCTTATCTTTGGAACAACAGACCTTAACATGTAAAGCCTATCATTGAGCTTTTTCCGGCGGCGTCTTTCCGCCATTAAATTCTTTGCCGGCAGCCCTTTCTTCTTCCCTGTCAGATCACCACCACCACCACCTCCAGCAGCTGTGACACTGCTATTAGCATTTGAACTATTCCCTCCACTTTTCCCAATTCCTTCCATTTTAGTAGTTTCTGTAAACTCATCAGAATCATAATTCAACCCAGACCCATCAAAGCTCACATCTTCGAAATCATCTATGCTACTAAATTTCCTCTTTTTTTCATTCTCTTCACCCAATTGAATCATTTGCCTCTTCCCTTTATCTATCTGAATCCCTGTCAAAGCCGATGAATTTCCTACATTATCAGCCATGTTCTTCCTCAAAGCTTGCCTCTTTTGAAACAGTGTAGGCTGTGCACCCATTGGGGGAAAATTTTCAAGTGGCCTCAACAATTTAGACCTATTCAAAATCAGTGAATTCCCCACTGAACTCTCACCAAAACCCCTAAAACCAGTAAACCCGGAACTATTTTCAGGCAACTGAAGCATATGGGTAGCAGAAAAAGAAGGGTCAGGGCACAAATAAGAAGTGCTGATTTGATTGTTAGAACTCAAATCAGCGAAATTGCCTAAAGTTCCATTTCCCCTATTTAGCAAAGATGAGACATTATTCGTTGCTGTTTGATTTCCCAGAAACCCAATTTCGCCCAAATCAAAACCGTGGTCTAAAGGGTTATTGGGGAGTACATTAAGAAGAGAAGATAAAGCAGGCTTTGAGTGCGTAAAGAAGTGAACTTGAGAGGGGTCAAGATTGTTAAAAACAGAGGAATTTGGGGAACAAGAAGAGGAGGAATCAACAGGGTGAAGCAGAAGATTATCTGGGTCAGGAAGATTAGTTGAAAAGGTAATATCTTGATTATTTTGAAGAGTAGAATTAGGTACGTACCAGTCATCTTCAACCTCTAGCATTGATTTGAAATTTGAAAGAGGACCCATTTCTTCTTTGTTATCCATAAGAACACAGTTGTTGTTGTTTGGAGTTGTATTTTGGTCTTCTTTATCTGGTATCCAGACTGTGCCATTGAGGCCAGAGAGCATTTTTTTGAATTGGGTTTTTGGATTTCTGTAATGGATTTGTATGGGAAGTGAGAGAAAGGAAGAAGAATTTGTAGGTAAGATGAGAGAGAGAGAGATAGTTGCAGAAAGGAAAGGGAAATGGGTAAAAAAGAGAGCTTTCTAATCCTTTTAATGGGGAGGGAAAATGTGGATTGTAACCGTTACAAATTACTTGGAAAATAAAGTTACATCTACCATTCTAAACTTTTAGGAAATACTATCATCTAAACTATATATTTTCTAAATTTATTTAAAAATCACAAATTTTATTTCTTTACACGTAAGTTTTTTGTTGGTTTTATTTTTCAAATATGTCATTTATTCTGATTTTTCACTATCCTACCTTAAGCTGATACGTGGCATTATAGGAGTAAACTCTAGTACAATTATTGTAAGTTCATGGTAACAACTGATATTTTCTAGACAAGTTCAGAAGTGATTGATACACTAAGTTAAAAAATAAAAAAATTTAGTTTTTACCATATGGTTTTATAGTAGTATTTCGACGCTTAAATTTTTGACAAAGTCTATTAGCTTACATCGCGAATTCTCTTACTTTGTATTAAAAAAGAAATTCACATACCATTTTTTGTCGAAATGAATGAAATCACGGGACATGTTTTTGAAAGTTACCATTTTTTTTAATATAAGAATCTTTCACCGTGTATTTCTCATATGATATTTTTTTCATGCATTTCAGAAAATAAACATAAATTACAACAAATTTATTCATATAGTTGATGATCACTGACATGAAAATAATCATATTATTATGTCGTTACATTCAACTAACACGTTGTTGACGTAACGTTGTTTCATTGCACAACACGTTATGCATTGCTTGTTATGAAATCTATCGCCACGTTATTAGATATAGTTATGATTGTATTTTCCTCATTTGTATTTTTTGTGTATTTTTTTTCACTTGAATAATAGCATGGTTTTTAAAACAAAATTTTGAAATATTGGAGTAAAAGCAATATAATTTATTTAAAGAGTGAACTAAAGTTTAATAATTTGTTCAGCTGCATTTTATCGAAAATTCTTTCGAGGACACAAAAATTTTAAATATCTGGTAACGAATGTTTTCACCAATTTTGAAAACAAAAGGTTAATAACAACATCTAGCAGTAATGAAAATTAAGGAATATCAGATTTTTGTATTGAAAGAATGTGGATTATTATTTATTATAAATGACGTGGCATGATTCTCTATAAATTGTTACGCTAGTCACTTGTTAGTTTTTTTTTTTTTTTTTTGTAGTTGCTAACTTTCCAATCCTTAATTCAGTAAAATTTTAATATTTATCATTCATGCGTAATACGGAAAAGTGTTGTATCCCGAAAAGATAATTGTATCAACTTATATGATGTAGTCTAACATAACTATGAATGTTTCAAATTTCATGTTGCAATCTTTCATTCCAAATTTCTGTCCTTATTTGGAGATAATAATTTTTAAGGAATTTAACTCAATCTAATTCATATATTTAAGAAGTTTGTAAATTTTCTATATGAAATAACTAAAATGGAATTAAACTCGTTGAAAAAAAAACAATATTTTTTAGAAAAATGGAATGGATCAAGCTAAGAAATGGATAACACAACTAGACTGTATATAAGATCATGGTCTCATATATTACCTTATTTTAAAAAACTGAACCAGCAATAATAAGAGCTAAGACATAATCACTGTGATCCATTAACTGAACGAGTGGATTTGAAAGTTTTCTCAGTTTTTATACTGGTTGATTTGAATAGTAAATTATTCATTTTATAAATAAAATTTTCTTTTTTTAAATAATGTAAATGTAAAAAATATCGTTATTTTGTTGAGTTCCAAAACAAATGTATCATTTTCTAAAATAATGCAGATAGGGATATATTTATTTGTTGGACTCCAATACAAATTCAACTCAATTACTTGAAAAAAAATCAAGATTTTTATTTGCGAAGAAGTATTAATGCCCCCATTTTCAATTTTCACTTGCTAGTATTGTTACTATATATAATTAAAAAGAAAACTTGCATTTCATTATATGCCAATTTCCTCTGCAACTAGAGAGAGAAAGCATGTCACGTGAGGTTATTGTTATATATATATGTTCATTGTTTGGAACAAAAGAAAGAACCTTAATTATCTCCTATAATAAATATAAACTTATAATGAGTATATAGTAATGATAAAACATGAAAATTCATATATTCAATTCTTCTTCGTTACATGACAATACCATTAATGTAATTGTTTTCTGAAATAAATCAAACAAAAAAAACTAGCTGTTTATCCATAACGTAAAACATCATGTATAGTGTCATATCGTTCTCTTGACATGTTGCCGTGAAAAAATAATAATAATTTATCATTAATTTCTCTTAACATGTTGTTGATGTGGGAAAAATAATAACATTTTATCATTAATATCACAGGTTGCATCACATCTTTAAATTTTATTAAACGCTAAAGCAACAATGTAAATAACTGAATTGAAATGTATTCGATTACTAATAATTTTTCGTACCCGAAGATCGAAGAATGTCAATTTATATGCCAATTGGAATCTACATCACGATATGTTGGATAGTAGATTAATTTCAACGACTTCGACAACCATAAAAAAATCTATAACAGGATTATCCATCATGTTAAAATACTGGGAGAATGAAAATGGATGGAAGAAAAACGAATCCTTCAATAACCGAAAACTGAATCCTTTAAAATCTGTTTATAGAAGAAAAAAAAGGTAAAAGAGAAAATTTTGTTTCAATACGTTAATCCTTCAAAATACTAAACGATTCCTTAACTAATCATAGCTCAGTCTGAATTATAGAGTATGAACATGTTTGACAGGATAAAAGAAAGAAAAAAAAAAGAAAAAAAAAAGACATCAAGTATCTCGTGAAGTCTTTTACTTCGCCGCACCTAATATCCTATCAATACCATAACTTTAATTCTAGCTCAGTCTGGCCCCTTCTCCCCGCCAATTTTATATACATATTTATAATTTCCCTCACTTATTCTTATTTACCAGATTCCATTTCCAATTTGAATTTTGGTTAATGATTGGGGGGGGAGAATTCGTGTGATATGTGATAGAGCATTTTAACCGAAAAAAAATTTAAGTTTGATAGGCAGATTCAATTTATATTATTCTTAACAATATGGGAATATCTTCTATGTTTGAAGTGGGTACAACATAGATTTATTTTGCTACGTGTTGCAAGTTAATTCAACATATGAAGTTGTCAGGATTCGAACCCTCAACCTGTAGGACAAACTGCCCTGATATCATGTCATAGAATCAACTGACTTAAAAGCTTAAGTTGACATGTAAGGCAAATCGTACTATTTTTATTATTCATGACACTCCCCCGCACGTGAATACTCCATGGACTTGAAGCGGGTGTAACATAGGTTCATTCTGCTATGTGTTGCTATTTAGTTCAACATATGAAGTTGCCATTATTCGAACCCTTAACTTTCATGTCTAAGCTAACTCGATACTGTGTCATTGAGCTGTTTGATCAAAAACTTAAACTGTTAGGCAATACCCAATCATTGTATTTATATTATTTCGGACACTCCTCTGCACGCGAATGTCCCTTAGGCTTAAAGCGGGTACAATACATACTCATTTTTCTATGTTTTGCAATTTAAATCAACATATGGAGTTGTCATTATAAGAACCCTCAACCTTTAGGTCCAACTTGCATTGATACCATCTCATTGAACCGTTTGATCCAAAAAGTTAGGTTGATAGGTAAGAGTCAATCGTAGTATTTATATTATTCTCGAGAACATGTTGGTTTTGTCGTTGTTGATTTCTACTGCAATTGTTTTCAAGGGTTTTTTATGAACAATTTTTTCAAGGGTTACGAATAATAGTTTGTAGTTAATTAACAAATAGTAAAATATAATTGTAACTAAACAATGATACTGCAAAAGACAACCGTTGAATGAGTTATCAAATACTCGCTAACTAAAATGGGTGTCAAAACCTTCTTGTACATGTGCATTGGATCCTTTTATCGCATTATAACACTCTCAATGTTAAGTTACAATCAATAACAATAATATTAATGTTGCATCGACTAAACTAAGCAGACCTTATATATTATTTAAATTTTTTATTTAAAACGAATAAATTCAAAGGAAATAACGTTTTTCAAGCTAGTTTTAGATTTCAGCTAAACAATTGTGTATTTTTTTCAGCTTCTAACAATACATTCACATTTGTTAGTAGAATTATTGAACAATTGATATTAGTTGCCTCAAAAACACATATGTTCACCACAATTTAACAATAAAAATTGCCAGCAATTAATAACAAAGTATTGCACTACCAGAACATAAATGGAGAAGAGTAAAGTGGAATAGAGGGAAAAAAATAGAATCAAGTTTGGGTTGGTGCAATGGATAATGTCAATTTGAAACTGCTTTTAATTTTTATCTTTTAATCCCGTGAATTTTTTTGCACATCTTAATTTTGCCTTACCCCACTTCCTCATATATATAACAAAATATAAGATGAAAAAAAGAACTGATATTATGGAATTTCGGCCATCATACGTTAGGTTGTTAAAACTAAAACTCATTAATCATGAAAGAAAATGTAAAAGAGAAAAAATTGTTTCAATACAAAATCACTTATTCTGATCGATCCTCAAACTTTCAATTTTAATTTTCAATTATTGTCATTCACTATTAATTCGTTTTAGAAATATAATATATTGTTAGAAAGTTGTCGAAGCATAAAATACAATGTCATATTTCATGTTATTCAAATCATAGATTGGTCATATTATAATTTAACTCGAATTTGATAAATGAACTCGATTTAGTGAATCTTTCTATTTTTGTTGAAACAACCATTTGCTCTGTTGCCTTGTTTTAGTAGATAACACTTTAAAACAACGAAAATGCGCTCATTAAACTTTTTCCTAGCAGGTAAAACACTTTTCATCGATTCATAAGACTAGACGGACAACTTCTTAGCTCAATCGGATGGGCTAAAAGCAATTGCCATGTATGTATATATATATATATGCTTGTAGTTGGGTGCAATGTTTGCAACTCAAACCTAACTTTATAGTTATAGCTAGGCAGGGAGGGGTCGGGTGGTGCACCGCCCCACCCAACCGCCGGAAACTAAAAAACCTTTATGAATATTAACTAACGTATCTTGTCGGAAGAAAAATAGAGGAGTTAAGAAAATAAAGAATGAATGAGGAGGTGGAGAAGCGGAAACCTATTCTTTCCACGACTGGGTATTATAGGATGATACTTTTCACTGGTTGCTATATGGTTTATCAGACCCTCATAATATTAAGGAGAACAAGATACTAAAATTTTACAAGGTCTACTAACATAGAACTTAAGTACTAGGGTTGCATAATGTATAATTAAGGTATAATATTTGTATAAAATTATAACTGAGGGAGGCATTACTAATTATAATAATGTATACCAAATATATAACACTGGTTTAACTGAAGTAGAGTTATGTATAATAGTTATACAGGGGTATAATTAATTAGGTATTGCTAAAAATGTGAGTGTACAAAAAAAGTATAAACTATAGTTAATGCATGTATTAAAATTATAAAAGATGAATGTAATGGTGATTTTGTTCTATCCAAGCACATATTTTAAGGCTTTTTCATTTAATTTTGATGTAAATAAATCTCATGCAATTTTCTTTTTTAACATTGCTGGCATAATTAAAGGATAATTTAAGGCATAAATTATTAAGTTAATTAACAAATTTGTGTAGATAAGTCATACTAAATAATCAATTCGAAAACTGCTTATAAACTAAAGATCTAAAAAAGCCAAGTGAAATAATCCCATGTACTTTTTTCTGAAATAATACATGAGAACGAGAAGCTTTGTCATATGTTTTGTTTTTTTATTTTGTTATGCTTACATTGTGAAGAAAATAATCAGTTTATTAGCATGATGTTGATTTTGCTATTGTTTAAGTCACAAAATGTAATTAAGATGAATTTTCAAGTTTACTATTTTCTTAATCTAATAATACCTACAATAACACTTTTTTCACAACTTAATAAATGCTGAGATTTTTTCTTGATTAACCTGCTAATTGTTTTGAATTAATATTGTTACAAATACCATTTGAACTCGTTTGGTTGGCGGAATAACTATTTCGTGGAATATGAGAAAAATGAATAGAAAAATGAATAGAGTATTTGTATAGAATCCTTAAAACGGATGGAATAGCTATTCCTAACTATCATAGTTGTCATGGAATAGTTATTCCTCCTTTCAATAAGGAATAGCTATTCCATGACATGTATGATACCTAGGAATAGCTGTTCCATCCGTTATAAGGATTCTATACAAATACTCTACAATTTTTTACATTTTTTCATTTGTTTTTCACCTATTTCGTGGAATAGTCATTCCGCCAACCAAACGAGCAATTTGTGTTTTTATTTCATAAAATTGATTTACAATATTGTAGTTCCTATTTGTCGGATCAATTTTGTTTATTTGCCAAAATTTACGGTTACTATAGTCGATGAATGATTATTGAAATGCTCCGTCCCATATGAGATCATGGCACCGTCAATCATTTATAATTTTTTAAAAGGCATTAATTAGACATGGCCTCGGTTCCGGTTCGTAGTTTTCATGAACCTAAACCTAAACCTTATACAGGGTGGAACCGTCGGTTCCGGTTTCAGTTCGTAACCGCCGGTTCCGGTTTAGATAAGGTTTTGACCGGTTTTGATACATTTTAAATCCGGTTCCGGTTGTTATACGTTACATTTTTATTTTAAATTTTAATTAACGTTAATTTGATACTTTTGGATTTTGATTCACGTTAATATTAGTATTGATTTGTCACTTTGAGCATTATTTTATTTTTTATTTTTTTATATTTTTTACAAAAGACAAACTTATATTAAATAAAATAATAAAAAAATGGTAAAAAGGTAAAATAAAAGACGTTTGTATTAAACAATATTTTAAATTTTTCATAAACTAACATTTATTGTGTATTTAGATTGGAAAAAACACAAACTTTTAAACGTGGAAGCTTATAATTTAATTTTAGAATATATATATATATATATATTTTAATTAATATAAGGTGTTAAATATAATTTTTTTAATATATTAACATTTTAAATATAAATCATTTTATTGTTTAGTAACTTAACTTATATTTAATCACCGGTTTGAACCACTGGTTTGAACATTCGGTTGGAACCGCCGGTTCTCCGGTTCTACACTTCTATAAACCTAAACCTTATTTACCTTTGAACCGCCGGTTCCGGTCCGGTCCTGTTTTGACCCGGTTTTGATCACCCGGTTCCGGTTTGATTTGGCCATGTCTAAATACTTGAGCTAAATAAATGAAATTCAAATTCAATAATATTGAATTTGTAAAATTTACATGGAATTAAGGAAGTGGCATGCAAAAAACTGTAATAGTGAATATAAACAAAAAGACGACGTCGGATTAAGGAATAAATGAGAAAAAATGAGTGAGGGTAAAAGGAAAAAGTAAGGATGAAATAATTGTGGTATAAGTATTAGCCATACCACTTTTCAGTACTTGCCTTTTCAATCATCTCTCACAATCCAATCATTGCTCAATATAATCTAAGATATTTTAAAGAATTATAATTGGGTTAACTCTTCTGAGCTGATATCTGTTCCAAAAAGAATAAATTACTACAATCAACAATGCATACATATTGTAATGATTCTATCCACAAAGAATTGAATTTGTGTTTACAAAGAATATTATTATATGATGAGTTGATATCTAATTCTCTAAGATGTTCCAATCATAGACTTTGACATTAAAATGTGGAGAGTCTTGTAGCTTAAGCCTCAGTTCCTTTGCTAAGTCTGCATCTTTAGCAAGAAGCAACGC
>CAOJBI010472508.1:0-11528 GCA_948277035.1 Euphorbia corollata
TATAAAAACTTTTATATAACATGTTTTCCTGTTACAAAATTTAGTACGGTGCAAGAATATCAGATTTTTTTTATTCCAAAAAAATTGAATTAAGCATTTATAATACGATTTTGGTGTAAAATTGAGTATTGACTTCAAATAGAATGTCACACCATATGTAACAAAAGTTATATCAAACATAAAGTCTTCGTAAAATAGATTTGTTGCAAAATTGAGTATGGTCTAAATTATACCTAAGCTATGCAAATACACAAATAAAATAAAATAAAAAACTTTTGAAAAAATTAAAAAGTGAAAACATTTTTGTGATAGGATAAAAACAAAAATATTTTTAGAATACGAGAGTAACGAAATCAAACTAGTGCGCAGGATTAGATAGATGTCCTACCTGCCATGAGGTAGGTTCCGTCTGAATAAGCCCAAATCCCAACATATTATATTATATTGGTGGTGGCAGGTAGAATTTTGTGTGAACACCAAAATTGAAATCCATTTTGTCTCTGTTTCTCTGCTTCCTCTAATCGTCTCGTCGTCCTCCTTGCAAAAATGGCAGTGATGGATACGTATTACTTATCCCATGGGTCTCCCATGATGTCAATTGACGAAAGCATACCGGCGAGGCATTTCTTTCAATCATGGCTAACTGATATCTGCCCGCAGAAGCCAAAGGCCATTCTGATGATTTCCGGCCACTGGGATACCCGTGAACCTGCCGTTAATGTCGTTTCCCGCAACGAAACCATTTATGACTTCTACAACTTTCCTGATTCCATGTACAAGGTTCTTCTTTCAATTCGCCCATTCATTTTCAATTAAATTTGTATAGTCATGGAATTGCGTGTCGCAACTTATGAGTTTGGTCAATTGAAAAACTTGAAGGATCAGATGGCTTTTTTCTGTTCGTTAATTCATTATCGTTTAATCATGAAATTAACTATTGCAACTCACGTGTTTGAACAATTGATCTGATGATTTCTCTCCTTTGAAATTACTTATTGCAAGTTGTGTTTTATCAATTCTTAATTAATATTTGGCAGCTCAAGTATACACCTCCAGGAGCTCCTGAATTGGCCAGGAGGGTGAAGGAATTACTAGTGGCATCTGGATTAAAGCGTATTCAGGAGGATTCAAAACGCGGGGTTGATCATGGTGCTTGGGTTCCAATGATGTTCATGTACCCTGATGCTGATATTCCTGTTTGTCAGCTGTCTATTCAGTCAGAGAAGGATGGTACCTACCACTATAACATGGGCAAGGCACTCACTCCCCTCAGGGAAGAAGGCATCCTCATTATTGGTTCGGGTGCCACCACTCACAACTTGAGAACCATTCAACCCCACGCCAGTTCCACTCCTTCTTGGGCTCTCGAGTTCGATACGTGGCTCAAAGATGCTCTTCTTCGGGGAAGGTAATTTCTGTTTGTTTCGGTAATAGTAGCCAATCTATTATTTTTACCAACTGGTAATTCGAACTTAATGGTAGGTTATTTTATGCCTTCTGAACTATATCTTTCTTAAACGTGGTATAGCCCATCTAAGGGTTCAGTTTGATGAATTTATAGGCATGCACTGTTTCCTGTTTGGGTATTCTAAATAATGGGACCTTTCGTTTAAATTGCTTTGTTCTATTACTCTATTTTTGTTTTGTGGGAGTGAAAGTTCTGTCTGCACTGTGTCATGAGACACCTATCTATGTTTTTTATGTGCAGGTATGATGATGTGAATCACTTTTATGAGAAGGCACCACATGCTAAAATGGCACATCCTTGGCCTGACCACTTTTACCCATTGCATGTGGCCATGGGTGCTGCAGGTGAAAACGCCAAGGCCAAACAAATTCATCACAGCTGGAGCAATGGCAGTCTTTCTTATGCCTCTTATCAGTTCACAGCTGAGAAATGAATTTCATCATATTTGTGTAATACCATTACTTGTATTGTTTAACACTCCGTACAATAGGTAACTATACAACTTGGTCCAAGGATTACAATATTTGTTGTTCACTAGTAAATATTTGAAAATATAACATGTCAACTTTTTTTTTTGTATCAATCTTTGTTCGTAAACAGCTATGATTCATATGCTGTGGATAGTAGATAATATACACTTCTACACATTGTATAATACTCATTTGGTTGGTGGAATGACTATTCAGTGGAATAGGAGATAAACGAATGAAAAAATGTTAGAAATGTAGAGCATTTGTATAGAATGCTTAAAACGGATGTGATTAGCTATTCCTAGCTATTATACATGTCATGAAATAGCTACTCCTCCTCTTGGTATGGAATAGCTATTCCATGAAATGTATGATAGCTAGGAATAACTATTCCATCCGTTTTAATGATTCTATGCAAATACTTTACATTTTTCCATTTATTTTTCTCCTATTTCACGGAATAACCATTCCGCCAACCAAACGAGTCCTTAAGGTTTATGAGATAATTGACGTGATATCGAATGCAAGTTGAGTTGTTGGTTTCATTGTGTACATACCGGGAAGATGAGGTTATTCTGAAATGTTAATAGAAAGACATTCGCAGGGGAGTTTTGATTTTTCAATGTTTATCATATTCTCTTATATAATAGATAATATACACTTGTACATAATTGTATAATACTTAAGGTTACTGTGATAATCAATGTGATGTCCAATGCAAATTTGGTTGTAGGCCTCACTGATTACTTCAAGGATATTACCCATTTCACCACAAATGTGACTTGAATCTGTCAGTTTTAACCATTAAATTAAGACATTAATCACTATTCTGAATAACATGGAAAGACATTCACAATGGATATTTGTCGATTCGCTCTATACTGTTGTATTCATACTTGAGGTGGAAATGATTCAAAGAGACCAAGGAAAGCTTCTTTACACTCAATGATGTTTCTATTCTGATTTCTGACCTCCCCCATAGTTGATCCTTAGCATTTGTTTAACGACCTTCATCTCCCTTGTTACAATTTACAAAACACAAGTTAATGGACAATAGAATTAAGAGAACAAAATCACTGCAATAGCTAAAGCATAATCATGATTCATTGACCGCCGCAATTTCGTAAATATACATGAGGAATCTTTTAGCGAGGTTGGAAGAAACTAGTATTACCTGAGGCACACATATTATAACCTTACTTGCTGTTTCTAAGGACTGTTTTTTTTTTTTCAATTAGAAATTCCGTACAAAGCATCAAGAGCAGCCTCAAAAGTTGCAGGAAAACCTTGGTCTTTCAACTTTCTTTCATCTTGATTGCTTTTGAATGCATCTCCTCATCTTTCACCAACAATAGGATCCAAAAGACTTCGGTTTGCAACAAAATTGTTCAGAAAATCACAAGGGAAACATGACTTAGCTTCGTTCTTGGTCTTGTTAGACTAACGAATATATCAAACTAATGTATAATAATCTGGTTACTCTTTTTTGAGATAAATTCATGACCAAGCATGCATTCTTGTCTACTAGCTAGTTAAGACATCCAAGCACAAAGGTTGGTTCGTGATTATTTTATGCAGCATATAATCAAAATCAATAATAAAATCGAGAATGTTATGCGTGTCTAAGTCCAACATTAGGATTATTTCAACTTCAAGTTATATCCTTTTTCCGCCCTCAATTATAACCAGTCTTAAAATGCATAACTTTAAAAAATCTAGTTCCTACCGTATTTCTCCCAATATAATTTGTCATACAGTTTCCAACTTTCAGACATTTGGAAATGGGCAGCCCCATGCTTCTTGTAGCTGATGGTTGCAAGCCAAGCAAGACAAAACAATTTTTTTCCTTTTAAATAGTGATAGTTATTCTAATTTAGCTTTAAGCTATATAAATATAAGATTAGTAGGCTTAAGGTTGTTGCTTTAATAGCTAAATCCTACATTAAAAAAAAAATTAATCCCTTCAACTCTCCGCCACCTCTCTTTTTCACTTAATTTATATTATATATGAGGCTCTCTAGTTTGTTGCTTCACTTGCAAAATTAACCTCTAAATCCCCCTTTTCTTCAAATTTTATATTTGGTGTAACTGTCCCTCTCTCTTCATAAAAAGGATTGAGCAGTGCATTGACATCTGAATACATTTAAGCTTAACTTGTATAAAAAAAATGCTACCTTTCTTCTATTAGCAAAGTTTTTTCTATTGTCTCGTAATTTTGTTCAACCAAATTCCTTTTTCTTGTTTCACGCAGCTGACTGATGTCCATTTTGTTGCCACATAAAGAGAAAAGATTGGTCTTTTAACATGGAGGGAGAGAAGGAAATGTCAACAAATGACAGTTGTGAAGGAGGAAATTATCACATTATCACTCCAACAACAACAGGAAACCAACTAAGTTGCAAGGAACAAAGGCCCTACAAAAAAGTGGTGAGGTACAAGGAATGCCTCAAAAACCATGCAGCAGCTTTAGGAGGAAATGCAAAAGATGGGTGCGGAGAGTTCATGCCAAGCGGCGAACAAGGCACCCTTGACGCTCTCAAATGCTCAGCTTGCAACTGCCACCGCAATTTCCACAAGAAAGAGATTGACAGTGACTCCTCCATACTTATCGACACCATTACTGGATCACTTCAAGTTCACAGTCATCCTCCTACAAATCACTTGCTTTCGATGTCAATGCCAAATCAGCAGATGATTGTATCTTACAGACCTGGCTCAGTCCCTTCACAATCTGATGAGAAGAATGTCGATGCTGATGAAGATGTATCAATGGGCGTTATGGAAGTTGAGAAGCCCAAAAAGAGATTTAGGACAAGATTTACTGAAGAACAAAAGCAGAAGATGCTAGGTTTTGCAGATAAGGTTGGGTGGAAAATGCTAAAATTGGATGATTCTGTTGTGCAGCGATTCTGCCAGGAGATTGGGATTAGGAGAAAAGTTCTCAAAGTATGGATGCACAACACCAAACATCACTATTTGCAAAGAAAAACTCATCAAAATATTGTTAACTAGCTGATCAGAATATAGAAGTCCACTGCGATTTATCATTTATTCCTACATATATATAGCTTTTTATTCTGTTTGTCCTTTAATTTGTTGCTCAGCGTTGTAGTCTATGTTTCTCGCATGTACGTATCAGAAATAATCCGTTGCCTCTTCTATTTATGTACCAAACTAATAAAAGAACTCTCTGTAACTAACAAACTAATAACAAGCATTTGATGCATAAGCAGTCAGTACATGCACATGTGTTTCTTTTTCTAATTTGTATTCTACAATCCAGATAAATCCAAATTCGAACTGGAAATGCCACTTCAATGAATGAAACCCTTCTAGTAAACTGTTTAGATCTTACGTAATGTAAGGGGAAGAATCTCTTAACTACTTCAACTAATGCCTCGTACATATATTAAATTATAATTAACTAAAAATGAATCCAAAGATGCAGGTTGCAAAACTAATCAGTCCTAACAAAGGGGTTTCTGAATGCTGAAAAAATTATCAATTCTGCTTTTGTATAGAAATCAATAATTGTATGGAAGTCTTATAGTTCGAGTTAATTGGATGAATGTGGAAAATTACAGTACTCCAAGGTTAACTACTTAGTTCAACCATTCAAATACTATATATATAAGAGATAAGAAAGCATTACATTATCATTTATACAATGTAGAAGTAATTAAGCTACTAATTAAGAGCTGCGCAATTAACGGTGTTCCAGGTGCAGATAGATAAGAATAAGATAATGAATTTACAAACCTCATGAGTTGGGTGCATGTGCATAAGGAAGCTCTTTCCTAATAATTTAAAATTTAAACCCATAACTATCATTAACTTAAACTTAGGATACTGATTTAGCTAATAAAGATATCATATGTAGAATTAGGTTGCACAATTATGATAGTAAACATAGGCACTAATTGACGCTTCCATGATCATAATTTAATACATGATGCACTCATTTCTTCTGTTTTCTTTACTAAATAATATCAAACGGACTTCCTAGACGGCCAACCTTGATTTCTTTTCTTTAATGTATGCCTTAATAAGGCTAAGAGCCTAAGATCAACCTAAAGAATTCATAATATATGCTTTGGATTTGA
This sequence comes from Euphorbia corollata, assembly GCA_948277035.1. NCBI lineage: Eukaryota > Viridiplantae > Streptophyta > Magnoliopsida > Malpighiales > Euphorbiaceae > Euphorbia > Euphorbia corollata. The sequence goes on from CAOJBI010472508.1 coordinate 6,042, forward strand.
ATAATCATTCGAGACAACTAGTGATTGAGGTCTTTTCATCTACAAACATAAAAGAAAAAAAAAAGACAAGACAACAAATGGATAATGGTCAAATTCTCATTTCCGTTACCTTACTAAACAGTTTCTAATTATTTTAATGATTATGCAGCAGCATTGTTGATTACACAAGCAAGTTCAGAATTCGAGTCGCACACATAAAATAGTATTTGCAGGCACATCTTTATTTCATACTAAGCCAACTCTCTAAGTATGTGCACCAAAAGCTATGCATATTTCATAGATCAACAAGTTTATGTCGTTTGGTTTATTCCACCAATATTTCAACCCAGGGTCTGTCTATCTACTATGCTGGTGGTGTTGTTATATACTTGACAAAGATGTCGGCTTTCAAAGACCGGATTAGGCTTGTCAAAAGTTCATCATGTCAAATCCCAGTCAGTTTGAAAATTTCTTGCTGGACACCTCTAGTAACATGCCAGCTAGAAAGATAGGTAAACATGTATATGTAGATCCACAATATATCATAGTGAAATCTTACTCATCCGTATGGTTCTATTCAGTATGGTTCGATATGAAGCAGATCATATGGAATAGATTAACTCTCATAATCTACGAAGCAGGGAAGGAATTTTACATGACTATTTAGAGAGAAGAAACTAAACTTAAATGTTACTATACATATATCAATCATATCTCAATTTTAAATGTTGATACATTGGGGTGGACTAACCTCCCCAGAATACAACCGCAGAAAATTTGCATGCACAAACATAGTGACTTATGCTCTTTAAGTAAACTCACATTCCTTCTCTACTTGTTGCTAAAATTCAGTGTCAAAGCAAGCTGTCATCACCTTTGAAACCATAGACCTTGCGAAGGGGATGTAACTCAAGCTATACCTGCAAATTATGAAAGGGCAAACTTAACAAGAATATAATGATGCATCATCAAAACTTAATATTCAAAATCAGTTAATAGTTTCACTTCATATGAATGAGATTTGAAATTTGTCAAAGGTCAAACAGAACAGAACATCACGAGCTGAAGATGTTGAAATTGAACTAGTTACTATCCATAATATCATACAGATAGAAGGTAGTAAAGTATACATCCTCTTTCCCTGGGTTAGTAACCAATATACCAGTATACATCCTCTGTGCAATATTCGGAACTACCAAATCTCAAGAGCACATGATAACTACTCAGATACAGCTAGCTTGGTACAACAAATGTGATTGGATTTGACACACCGCTTCAGTTTACATACTTTTATTCAAGAAAGCAAATAGTAGCAGTCTAATTAGTTAGTGCAAAGCAATAGTTTTTTCAGTTACTTTTTGTGAAACACTTCACGACTTTAGCTTACTGACACTTATAGAAAAAGCAGTAAAAACTTCCATCGTATTTAAGTTATGGTAAGAGAGTACTGGGCAATTTTCAACTGCATAAGCGCAAGAGAATTGCAAGGTGATCACTTCTGCAGCGTGGGAATGACAAGCAATAGCATGAACTTTTCTCTTTATGTCCATCAGCACAATCAAAATGGAATGAATAACGAAACATATGTTGGTCTTGTGAAAATACACAAAACAGTTTAACAAAAAATTTAACATAAAAAGAAATGCAAGTGAGGGTTACTTGCCAAACTAGAGCACCAAATTCTAGAATAATTGCCAGAAGTGTCAAAAGCTTGTTATGAACCTGTTAATCAAATGCTACATGAGTCAGTTGCAGTTCTCTCTGATGAAAATCACTAATCAAACTAGGATATAAGGAAGCAAGAAAGGTTACTTACAAATAATGCACAGAATAAGGCAACAATTATGCTTGCAAGATATAAAGCTGTTGCATATATACGAACAGGATCAAGCATCATAGTAACTTGACGCTTTGGGCCTATGAGAAATGCGGTGCTGCCATAGAAAAGACTCCAACTTAGCTTCTGAAATAAAAAATAGAGATGAAAAATAAATTTTATTTATGTGAACTTCAAAATCAAGGATGAAGCTCAAAAGGCAAAGGCAAAGCCATTGAATATATTGGCTAGATTGGCTCAATCTACCCAAGAACAACAAAATCAGATTATGAACAATTAGTAGATTTTGTTTGCAGAACAAATACCTTCCAAGTGAAAGCAAATTTCCAAAAGTGAAGGTTATCCCAAACTTAATTGGATTGAAGAAAACCAGCATTGACTGTAAAATCAGATAGACATGGAATAGCTAGCAGATTAGTTCATGATTTTTGTATTTCTTTACAAATTAGAATACAAGAGCCAACAATCTTACAAGTCTGAACGGAAATTTTATCATTAGGGAAAAATGAATCAGGAGCACACGTAAATCTATCACCACTAGACATGGATTAGCTCTGTAAATAAGTACAACAAAATGTATTGTGGTTGGTATAGTAGAAGGAACTTCTAGGGCTAGACCCCTTCACGGCTAGCGAATCACTCCAGTGCTTCGCAAAAGGCGTGCGCCTAGGTGCAAAAGGCGTGCGCCTGATGAACTGCACCTCGCCTTACCCACTGTGAGGTGCTAGCCCCTGTGCCTTGAGCGCCTCATGCATGAGGCGTGCCTGTAATAACTATGATAATACGGACCCTATGCAATACATTGCAGCAGAGTTTCATGGCAATTTAATATTTTTAAATGATGTGAAAATATTTTTCTCATCAAACAAGATAAAAGACAACCTTTCTAAGTTAGGTTTGTCTACCTTCTTTGACACAAGACAAGATCATAATTTCTCAACAATGACATAGAAGTTCTTACTCCATAAAAGTTTAATAATCTCGTTCACTAACATCACTTTGGTGGGAGGAAAAAGGATAAAAACACAGATTTCACACAGATCAATACTAGAAAAACTGTTCGAATACATCTTCCACCATGTCAATAAATGATTTGGCGTGCACCTTCATGAAAGAGCCAACCTTAGCTGTCTACGTATCAGCAAAATATGCACAAATGTCCTCGTGTGTTATTGGGAATTAGATGTTGGTTTGAATGAACAGAAAAACTAAAAGGTAAGAGGACACTGACGACTGATGGAGGATGAAAACAAAACATTGTCGATTTCACACGTGCTTATTAAAAAATTATTCTCTGTTTGGCTAAATAAAAGAAGACATTTCACAATTAGTGGCGTCAAGCTTCTGGCAAGTTCATCAATTTCTAGCTTCTGAAATGTCTACGTAACTGTTAAATGGTATGTGATACCCTCTCATCGAAGTAGAAAGGTAAACTTTGATGTAAAAAGGAATGAATTACAAAGGCCTATTTTTCATATATAACATTTACAGTACGACATAACTCTGGCCTCAAAACTACTTAGAAAGGCATACTTTTTAATAAAACGATTGTGTACTTGATGCATTGTTCTTTATAGCATTTGATGTAGAAAATAAAGTATTTGAAACAGCGGTAGTCAATGTAAGCATATGTGACATTTGGTAGTCTAGTAATCAAGGGAATAATATTTTCCCCTGAATCTTTGTTCATGTTAAAATTAGCAACTAAAAGATACAGATAATGATATGGATCTAGTGGGAAAAAGTAATAGCAGAAAAACACCAAAAGAGCCAAAAGGGAAAAAATGACAGCAAGCAAAGATAACGAAAGGAGGGCAGTAATTTTAGAATGATTGAAGTTACCAGGAGAGTACAAGCTAGGCCAGAAACAAAGCAAATGGCAAAACCATAAAGCCTCTGGTCATGAAATAGAAATGCGTTAAATAGAAGTAGCAAACCCAATAATCCATAATTGAAGAAGAGAAAAGGGGGGGAACCTGTTTGGTAGAGAGGGCGCAGTTACGATTAAAGTCATCCATGAAAGAAAAGGAGCTCCTTTCCTGAGCAGCGATTTGTTCTTCGTCTTCCATTTCCATGCCCACAAGCATCTTCATCTTCTCGAATGCGCTATTCATCCTCTCCATTTTTTTAATGATATTCAGCAGAGAAACAGAAAGACTTTTATGAGTAAAAACTGAAGCTTGTAATTGGAGTAAGAATTAGATGGATCACTTTCATAAAAAAAAAAAGAATTAGCTGGATCTGTTAATTCGAAGAGAGAAGGAGGGAGACAGAAAGAAGACGATTAAGATTTCTAAGCAGCAACAAACATTTTCCATTGAAAAACGAGGCCCGGCTCTCATTCATTTGGGCTTCACTCATCATATCATTGGCCCTGGCTCTGGAATCTGAAGATTTTTGGTTCTAAACCAGCCCTCTTCGTGGTTGAATTGATTAATCAATGTTTTTTGGGTTTTTGGAATGATCTGAATTCGGGTACACTCAATTAAGTGGATATCATTTCCAACCAAGTTTATTTCACACACATATTACACGATTCGATTCGATCAAAGGGGATTGTGTTCTTATCCAATTCAGCTAGTAAATGAATTTTTAGTCTAAAAAAGTGTAAGTGCATCGGGAAGGTGTCATAATTATTCCTAAAAATTTTATATTTCTGATTTTTGAAAATGATTTCGTAATTCCTCATTTTTCAAAAATGTAACGAATAACTCCTTCGACCTCAAGTCTCAACTTCTAATTGATTTGACTTTTTAAATATGTCATTTTCTTGATTTTTTCTCTTCAATTAGAACCTCAGACGTAGCGCTCAAAAAGTAAACTCGTGCATTTCTAAACTCGTGCATTTCTTAAAAGTTGAGGTAACTATAAATTCACTTTAAAAATTTAAGAAGATAACAGGGGATAACATTTACTAAGCCTTCGTAAAAAATAAAATAAGAGTATGATAATAAAGTGGCTGAATAAATATATAACTTGAAATTATAGTATAAAGATGTTATGCATGGAAAGATGACAATGAAGAGATACAAGAAAATGGGTAATACATAACGAACGAGCTAATTAATTCTGCGGCAACTCTCACGGACTTCACCTTTAGATCCTTCCTTAACATCAAGCAAGCTCATTTTGAGCATAGCCTGCTGAAAATCTAGGAAGAACATAGCTGGATTGAATGCATACGCGTTCACAATGTTTCTAGTCCTTGGACTATTGTACAGAGCTTGGTCAGAGAAAAGAAGTCCCGACTTCCTTTGTAAAGCATTGAAATAGAGATTGTCAAAGCTGTTTCTTGTCTGATCAAAAGCTTGTTCTGCATTGTCGCCATTGCTGCATGTTCTTGATAACGTCTTGGCAAAATCAGAGTCCATGGTTGTATCTGCGCCGCTTAATCTACCTTTGAATGATGAACAACGTGCCACTCCAAGTGTATGTGCCCCTGCATGCGCGTGCGGTTATTATATCATATATATATATATATATATATATATATAGAGAGAGAGAGATGCATGCGCGTGCGGTTATTATATCACATATATATATATATATATATATATATATAGATGTTACATTTGTTTGGAGGAGTTAACTTTGAACAATAATATTTCAAAGAAATATATATATATATATATATATATATATATATATATATATATATATATATATATTTA
>CAOJBI010472804.1:0-25523 GCA_948277035.1 Euphorbia corollata
ATCAAAGATTTTTCAGTTATTTAAGTTTATTTACTTTCATGATGTTAATACTTGTAACAGCTAACAATTTTTTATTAATTTATAGTTAAACGTACTTTGGGTTTATCTTACTTTTATTTATGTAGAATTAGAAAAAAATGAATTTATCTTTAATATTATTTTTAATAGGTATACTAGGATTTGTATTAAATAGAAAAAATATTATATTAATGCTAATTTCCATAGAAATTATGTTATTATCTATTACCTTTTTAATATTAATAAGCTCTCTTAGCTTTGATGATATAATGGGACAAATGTATGCGGTATATATAATTTCAATAGCCGGAGCAGAATCTGCTATAGGATTAGGAATATTAGTATCATATTATAGATTAAGAGGTAGTATTGCTATAGAATATAAATAATGTATTTATCAATATTAATACTACCATTATTAGGATCAATAATATCAGGGTTTTTTGGAAGAAAAGTTGGAGTTAAAGGCTCTCAATTTATAACATGTAGTTGTGTAATAATAACAACAATATTAGCAAGTGTTGCCTTTTTTGAAGTAGGTTTCAATAATATACCAGTATGAATCCACTTATGTAGATGAATCGATTCAGAAACTTTAAGTATATTATGAGGGTTTAATTTTGATTCTTTAACAGTATCAATGTTAATCCCCGTATTAGTAGTATCCTTTTTAGTACATATTTATTCAATAGGATACATGAGTCATGATCCACATAATCAAAGATTTTTCAGTTATTTAAGTTTATTTACTTTCATGATGTTAATACTTGTAACAGCTAACAATTTTTTATTAATGTTTGTCGGTTGAGAAGGTGTAGGAGTATGTTCTTATTTATTAGTAAGTTTCTGATTTACTAGAATAGCAGCAAATCAAAGCTCATTATCAGCCTTTTTAACAAATAGAGTAGGAGATTGTTTCTTAACTATAGGTATGTTTGCTATATTACTAACTTATGGTAATATAGATTATTCAACAGTTTTCTCATTAGCTCCTTATATGAGCGAAGATATAATAACTATAATAGGAGTATGTTTGTTAATAGGTGCTATGGCTAAAAGTTCTCAAATAGGTCTTCACGTTTGATTACCTATGGCTATGGAAGGTCCAACACCAGTGTCTGCACTAATACATGCTGCTACTATGGTTACTGCAGGTGTGTATTTATTAATGCGTTCATCACCTTTAATAGAATATAGCTCAACTGTGTTACTATTAGCTTTATGAATAGGTGGAATAACTACCGTATTTAGTTCTCTAATAGGTTTATTCCAACAAGATATTAAGAAAGTTATAGCTTATTCAACAATGAGTCAATTGGGAATGATGGTTATAGCTATTGGATTATCTAGTTATAATATAGCATTATTTCATTTAGTAAATCACGCATTTTATAAAGGACTATTATTTTTAGGTGCAGGTTCTGTTATTCATGCTGTAGCAGATAATCAGGACTTTAGAAAATATGGTGGATTAAGAGCTTTCTTACCTTTAACGTATTCAGTTATGTTAATTGCAAGTCTTAGTTTAGTGGCTTTCCCATTTATGACAGGGTTCTACTCAAAAGATTTCATATTAGAATCAGCTTATGGACAGTTTGCATACTCTAGTACAGTAATCTATTTTATTGCTACTATTGGTGCAATTTTTACTACTTTATATTCTGTAAAAGTATTGTATTTAACTTTCTTAAGTAATCCTAATGGACCTTTAGCTAGTTATAAATCTGCACATGAAGGAGATATATTTATGAGTATACCTTTATTTGTATTAGCTTTATTCTCTATATTCTTTGGATTCGTTACTAAAGATATATATATAGGTTTAGGTTCAGGTTTCTTTATTGATAATAGTTTATTTATTCATCCTAGTCATGAAATACTATTAGATACAGAATTTGCCGTTCCTACTTTATTTAAACTATTACCTTTCTTCTTTACTATATTCTTTAGTATAGTATCTATTTTATTCTCTGAATTCTTTACAAAATCTTTAATTTACTTTAAACTATCAAGATTGGGTTATAATATTTATAGTTTTTTCAACCAACGTTTCTTAATTGAATTATTCTACAATAAATATATTACAGACTTTGTATTGAATGTAGGTGGTCAAACTACTAAAATTATTGATAAAGGTTCTGTTGAATTATTAGGTCCTTATGGTTTAGAAAAAGGATTAACTAATTTAAGTAGTAGTATCGCTAGATTAGATACTGGTATAGTTACTTACTACGCTTTATATATATTAGTCGGACTAATATTCTATATTTCATTGCCATATTTATATATATCTTATAATGATTTATTAATTATCGTTATATTAGCTTTATTTACAATTAAAAAGTAATAAAAAAATTTAGTAATAAAAAAATTTAGTAAGATATTATAATATATTTATCTTCTAAATCTATCTTTTCAAAAGTTATACGTTTATTTAGTATACGTATCTTTATAAGTAAATTATAATATCCTTTATAAGTTACTGCTTCCTTCTTGTCCTTTTTTTATATATTAATATATATATTAATTATATAACAGGGATTTTAAAAATAGAAGAATCGTCATAGTATAGGTACTCTAAGTTATAGAAGTACCTATTCTATAAAAAACAAAACCGCGGTTTATAGTAAGATAATACGAAGGACAAAGTCCTCAAAGATGCACTTGCCTATTATCACTATATCACGAAAAGAAACTTACCCTTCAAGAAATAAGAAAATTCTACATAAAACAACATGAATACATTTAATAATATACCTAACTTATACTATACATTTTCAACTTTTTATGGCTTCAATACAAAATGTTTATTTAGTGTATTTACATGTAACCTAAAGTTATTTTGATTTTTACTACTATTAGACCTATATGATTTTTTTTCTATTATATTAGTAATAGTAGAAACAATAATTTTTAAAATAGTGCCTTGCTTTTTAATAATCTTTTCTTTTATTGCATTTGCGTTATATAATAATTTAGAATTTAATATAGGTATGAACTTATATTTATTTATAAGTTTATTGTTTTTTCTATCTAATATATTTACGATACATTTATTATTCACAACTGAAAAAAGATCTAGTAATTATTGAAAAACTATTACAACTTTAATCAACAATCCCATTTTAATAGTACAGTTATTTGTACTTGTTATTATCATGTATACTTTAAGAAATTGATTTATAAATAATGCAATTCCAATGGACAGTAGATCTATTATAGTTATATTTTATGTTGTTATATCATTATTACCTTTAAGTTCGTTATATTTCACCATTATACATGTAACGTTAAAGTTTAATAGTACAAGTAAATTAAATTTTCATGGACTATACTACAATAACTGTAAAAGAAGTATAAATGGACCTATTATCCTTTTTATTTTTATACATATGATTTTTATACGTTTACTATTTGTTGCATTCGCTATTAATTTTGATATAGAAAACTATGGTCTATTTACTGTAATTATAGGTAATTTAACCTACATAGGAAGTGTATTTATGGAAAATTATAATAATGATTATACCAGCTTTGAATATAGTTCAGGAAGCCAGAATTTTGGACCAAATGGTCCAAACCCTGGACCTCAAGGTACAGAAATACCATTACTATTTCAGGGTGAAGATAGTAATGATAGATTGCAAGATATACAAGATCCTCAAAGATCTATAAGCTGCGTAAGTCATGATACAAATGACTTTGATGCAACGGATCATCGGGATAGTACTTTCTATTGTAAACTAGGTATAGCAAAAATAAGAGAAAATATTTTATCTAAAAATGTAAATACAACTTTAGAGAAAATAGTGCATCAAATGACATTAAAAAATATAACTTGTAAAAATCTATTTACTATATTCCCTTTGCAAGAAAATAATATTGTCTTAAGAAAACATCCCCTAAATTTAGTTCCAGCTAATAATGACCCAGCGGTTTATAAGCTAGCCTCTAAAATAGCTAACTTAATTTCACTTGAAATTCTAGGAAAAGAGGTTAAAATGATATTTGGCCATAATAGATTTGAAAAATTATCTTTATATGACTGGACTGTAAAAGTAAAGGATATATGAGATAATTTAACAACACAAGATAAGAAGTTACTTGAAAAGTGTATTATTGCGAATAAAAGTTACTACAATCTTATAAGAGTAAGGGGTAGAATAGAAATAGATTTACATGGACACTTGTGTAACCCCAAAACAGGTTTTACTATACCTAATAATATTAATAAATATGGTTTAGCTAAAGCTTTTTCAAATGAAAGTGTAAAATCTAATAGAGGTCTACTAAAACCTCCTAAATCTCTTCTTATTGATGAATTTGAGCGGAACAATAACCATCCCGAACATGAGAGAGTACACTCTGCTTGATTTTGCTCTGATGCTAATCAGAGATTACATGAAATCAGTACTACTCAAAATATGGAGATGGATACAGTAAGAACTCAGTTATTTAATGCAGGTGTTAAATGCAAATACTTATTAAAACAAGTATCTGTACTAGCTGATACCATACAAAAAGGGGTTGCTCCATTAGATTTAAGAAAACCTCACACAAATATTGATATTTTTAATTTGGCTAAAAAACTTGCTAATCTAAGTATAGAAACAATAGAATCAAGGTACGCTACTGTACATTTTTCAGCCCAGCATTATAGTAGTCTAGCTCTTCCTTCATGAAAAGTGGTTTACTCTGATATAAGTAGTAAGCTTACTTTGCCTGAAAAGGAATTACTTGTTAAATGTATTAAAACTAATCCAGGTTTTTTTAAAACCCTATTGCTTGAAAATGATAATCTTACACCTAGCTCATCTATAATGTCAGATAAAGGTGGGTTTAAAACAATCAATAGTATAAATGAGTTGGGGGACGACAAACAAACCTTTAGAAGTGTTTCTAAAAAGGCAGGTTTAAAAAGAACACAGGAAGAGGCTAATTTACAAGATAGAGCTGAAAGTTCAAAATCAAGTAAACTAAATTAATATAGGTTCTCCCCCTTTATTTATCATTACTTACTATTTTTTAGTATTTGGGTTAAAGTTTTGGAATTGTATATTCCAAGCTGTCTTTATTATGAATCGTGTGTATTCGATTTAGCTTTGCTGCATAAGAGATAAAACTTAATAATAATAATAAGCCCCCTTTATTATTATCAAAGGTTTTCTTTAAAGTAGTTTTTTTATCAAACTAGTATTTATGTAACAATATTATTTTTACTAAGATTAAATGGTTTTTTGTTTTACATCTTAAGTACAAAAAAAAAGGGATTATGTAAATGGTTTTACGTTTTGATTGCAGATCGAAAATTTGAGGTTCGATTCCTCCGTATCCCTAATCATGTTAGTTTAACCACCACCTATGTGATTTTTTTTCGTTATGCATGCAAATAAAGTTATTCCTATTATAACTGTTAACCCCGGTTTGACGCTATAGTCAGTGCAAAGATAAAAATTTAACTTTCAACCTACTTAGTTTTACTAATAGTAGCGATAAAATAGCTATCTTACAAAAAACATTTGCATAGAGCAATCTCTAAAAAAAAAAGAAAAGGCTTTATTTACTTGCGAAAATACCTTACTATTTAAATAACCTTTCTTTTTTAAAAACTATTAGTACAGTTTGTATAAAACAAGGTAGTATACTACGCTATATATAGACATATATGCTATGTAGAAATACAATATTGATATACGGCCATAGGTTAATGGTAGACCGTTCGTCTTCCAAACGAAGTGTATCGATTCGATTTCGATTGGCCGTAATTAGTAAGAAAACGGCTTACCGATGTGCTAAACCGCTTGCTTTAAATAATAAACATTTAAATACAGGGCTAGTAGAACCCTAGCCTTTAATAAAATAAATAACTATTTTACATATTATAAGTAAGTTAATTTATTTTTATTAGATAAAGTATTTATATAATAAAGTAAAGAAAAATAATAAAATAATAAAAATGAGAGTTTTAAAAAGCCATTCCCTTTTAAGTAAAGTAAACATGTTTGTAATAGACTCACCACTACCATCAAATATAAGTTATATGTGAAATTTTGGATCATTATTAGCCATGTGTTTAATAATACAAATTGTAACAGGTGTAACTTTAGCAATGCACTATAACGCAAGTGTATTAGAAGCATTTAATTCAGTTGAACACATAATGCGTGATGTAAATAATGGATGATTAATACGTTATTTACACTCAAATACAGCATCAGCCTTCTTCTTCTTAGTATATTTACACATAGGAAGAGGATTATACTACGGGTCATATAAAGCTCCAAGAACTTTAACATGAACAATAGGAACAATAATACTAGTGTTAATGATGGCTACAGCCTTCTTAGGATATGTATTACCATATGGACAAATGAGTTTATGAGGTGCTACAGTTATAACTAACTTATTGAGTGCTATACCATGAGTAGGTCAAGATATAGTAGAATTCGTATGAGGAGGTTTCTCTGTTAATAATGCAACTTTAAACAGATTTTTTGCATTACATTTTGTATTACCTTTTGTATTAGCTGCATTAGCATTAATGCATTTAATAGCATTACACGATACAGTTGGAGCAAATAATCCTTTAGGTATATCAGGAAATTATGATAGATTACCTTTTGCACCATACTTTATATTTAAAGATTTAATTACAATCTTTTTATTTATATTAGTATTATCTATATTCGTATTCTTTATGCCTAATGTATTAGGTGATAGTGAAAATTATGTAATGGCAAATCCAATGCAAACACCTCCAGCTATAGTACCTGAATGATACTTATTACCATTCTATGCTATATTGAGATCTATACCAAATAAATTATTAGGTGTTATCGCTATGTTTTCAGCTATATTAATATTATTAGTAATGCCTTACACAGACTTAAGTAAATACAGAGGTGTACAATTTAGACCTTTAAGTAAAATTGCTTTCTTTGTTTTTGTAGCTAACTTCTTAATATTAATGCAATTAGGTGCAAAACACGTTGAATCTCCATTTATAGAATTTGGACAAATAAGTACTGTATTATACTTTGCACATTTCTTAATTATAGTACCAGCTATAAGTTTATTAGAAAATAGCTTAGTTGAATTATATAGTAACCCTGATTATGTTACAACTAATGCACAAAGCAAAAGTTCTGACATATCAGAATTAAAAGGAACTGGGGTTTTGTAATTACTTCTACAAAAAAACGTAAACTTTTTCCCCTGCATAATTCTTTTAGAAGAAATCATTCTACTATAAGTAACAAAAACACTTTGTCATGTAATAAATTAAGATTGGATCTTTCTTTTATTATAGTAGGGGTTTTATTATATATACATTTTCATTCTATAATAGATCTAATTTATTATACATTATATGAAATTGACTTTAGTATTCTTATCACCATAACTGAATATTCAACCATTGTTATTTTTATATTTAATGTAGTAGTTAAATTATTGTATAAATTACAAATTACAAATTATTGTAATATCATTATGCATATGACTACTATAATAAACTACTATGAAAATTTGGGAATTCTCATAGGGTACTATATGAAAATGAGAAAGTGATTTTATAGAATCTTTTTATTCTTAAGTATTTCTATGTTTATGTACAAGTACTTTAATTCAAACATAGAGGTAACGGATATAATAAATTTTATTCTATTTCTATTATCAGTATATAACGCTATATGTCTTATTATTACAAATAGTAAACTTACTACATGTGATCGTATAACATACTTAGATAGCGTTAAACTTTTATTTTACGGAGTTGTTATGTTTTGTACATTTTCTAGTTTTTTAAAAGTTATCTTTGTTTTATTTTCTATGTTAAAAATAGGAAATAAAGGAAAAGCACCAGCGTCTCCTAGTTCATCTTCATCACCTCTTTCTTCTCCTCCTTCTTCCCCAGGTGGTAGTGGCGGAAGTCCTCCACCAAGCGGAGCTCACCATAATTATGCAGAAAGTAGCAGAAAGAGAAAAAGAAGTGAGGAACTAACTGATGAACAGAAGATGTGGAGAAAGAAAAATAATGCTAAACGAGAGAAACAGAGCAAAGAAACACCTGAGCAAAGAAGAAAACGTTTAGATCATAGAATTCAATTACGTAAGGCCAATGAAGCTAAATTATCTGATGAAAAAAAAGCGGAACGTGCACTTAAAAAAGTTGAACAGGACAAAATAATTAGAGCTAATCGGAGTGAGGAGGAAAAACGAGCAAGAACAAAGAATTGGATCAAATATAAAAAAGAAAAAAGAATTAACGATACAGAATTGGGAAAATTTGAGACAAGACTAGCTAATACTAGGCGTATGTGACTTAATGCTAAACCTAGATCATCTCAGGAAATAGCTGATTACGACGCCAAAAAAGAAGCAGATCGTTTTTTCTTCTTCACACAAGATGAAGTCAAAAATAACCCAGGTATTGTTCCGGATTATTTTGATCACACAGATCGGGATAAAGTTGATGACGCTTGATATCAATATCTCGAAGGTATAAAGACATATCCGAATTATAGGATACCTCGTCTTATATTAGAATATAATGCTAGAATACTTAAGCAGGAGCCTGATGTGGTTGTCAAACAAGAAGACGAGGAACAATAATCACTCCTAATAAAAGTATTTAGTAGTATATCTATACAAAATCGTCATATCTTTTCTAAAAGTTTGAGTGTTTCTCTTTTAGAAAATAGAAAAAAAAAACACTCAAAGGGTTAGTATTTTAATAGGTAGAAATTTTTCTTGTCAAGAAAAAAAGTATCGGTTCGAGTCCGATCTAACTCGTCCTTTTTAGTTTTATAGGCTTTTAGCTCTCCATTTTGTGTTAAAAGCGAATACCATAAAAACCTATTTTCGCTAGAATACCAATAGGAAAAGTTGCCATAGGTAAGGCGAGATATTTGCTAAATATTGTGTTTCACACCTAATGGTTCAAATCCATTCTTTTCCGAAAAAAAGTTTCTTTTTTACTAGTGTTATTATAATATCTATTTGTTTTACCTATACTTTACTACATAACACGAAAGTGCCATAGTTGGACTAGCCCTTAAACAAGAAAAAGAGTATGATTTAATTGGTAAAATAAGAAGCTTCAAACTTCGATTTCTCAGTTCAAGTCTGAGTGCTCTTGTAAAAAAGTCATTTGTATTACTACGGCCTTTGTGCGTATAAAGTTTAGAATGTAGAGGTTGGGAAAAAGGCTTTTCCTAAAAAAAGGTTTTTCTTTTAATACAAGGTTCCTTAACTTAATTGGTAAAGTGTGCTTTTGATAAGGGTATTATCGACGTTCGATTCGTCGAGGAATCAATTTCCTACTTTTTTTTTGCTTTGGCTTTACTACAGGTATGAATGGTATTTGTTTACTACTGGTGTATGTTTACTAGTGTTAAATAAGATAACACTCCACAGGGTAAATCTTCCCATAAGAGAATTGGCTGAGTGGTCTAAAGCGGTAAGCTTGAAACTTATTTGGTTTAATAAACCACATCCGTTCGAATCGGATATTCTCTGTATGTTAATTTGTACTATATTTTATTTGTTATTTTCAAATGCTCTCACTACGAGAAAAGACATGGCCATCTTCTATTCTAGAAGTGCAATTCTGGCATTATTATCTGCTTGTTTTATTTGCTATAATAATTTATTCGTCATTAATTTAGAGAAAGGAATTGGTTTATACGGAGGTATATTCAACATAACTTCTCTAACACAAAGTTTTACTATTTTTATATTATTAATTAGTTCTATAATATTAGTATATAACTCTTTTTATCATAGAACATTAATATCAAATGTAGTTTCTTCTATTCAAAGCATAGTATCAAGAAAAGATTCTTATAATATATTAGGTTTGGGAGATACAAAAATAGAACAATATAGAATTATTGAATATCCGTTAATAATTTTATTTATAATATGTGGAGCGGTGTTTTTAATGAGCTCTGCAGATTTAATTTCATTGTTTATAGCTATAGAACTACAAAGTTATGGATTATATATATTATCTACTTTACATAGAGATTCTGAACAGGCAACATGAGGAGGTCTAACTTATTTCCTATTAGGTGGATTATCTTCTTGTTTTATATTATTAGGTTCAGGTTTACTATATATTAATTCTGGTACAACTTCGTTAGAAGGATTATATATTATAACTACAATATCTGATATTTTACCAAATAGTCCTTTAGCAGGAAATGAATACACAGTTGATTCTTATTATATAAACTTATCATTAATAATAATGACAGTAGGATTTTTATTCAAAGTCTCGGCTGCTCCTTTCCACTTCTGAAGCCCTGATGTTTACGATGCAATACCTACTACTGTAACTACTTATGTAGCTATAGTAGCTAAACTGTCTATCTTTATTTTCCTACTTGAACTTGTTTATTTTATAAATAAAGATTTATCTTCTTTCTCATGAAAAAACTGTTTAGTTGTTAGTAGTTTATTTTCATTGATCATTGGATCTGTATTAGGTCTTACTCAGTATAGAATAAAAAGAGTGTTTGCTTATAGTACTATTAGTCATGTAGGATTTATATTATTAGCATTAAGTGTAGACAGTACAGAATCTATACAAGCCTACTTGTTTTATATTTTATCTTACACAATTTCAAATTTAAATGCCTTTATAATACTAGTTACTATAGGGTACACTATGTATTTATATATATATAATGATGATAAAAGTAAACAACAAGAAAGTGCTAGCTTTAACTTTACTGCTATGGCGAAAAACTTTGATAATAAGGGATCTGAAAATAGAGATATGTTAAGTATAAATGAGGAAAAAGAAAAATTATTTAATGAAATTACATCTGTTTCAGTAGATTTAGACAATAACAAGTATATGTCTTTTTCTAAAACTTTCAAAAATCTTGGATTAAAAGATATAAATAACTCACCTATACAATTAGTTAATCAGTTAAAAGGATATTTCTACATAAATCCTTATTTAGCTCTAAGTTTAGCAATAACATTATTTTCTTTTATAGGTATACCACCTTTAATAGGATTCTTTGCTAAACAGATGGTACTAAGTGCAGCTTTAGATAATGGTTATATATTTA
Organism: Euphorbia corollata; assembly: GCA_948277035.1. Lineage (NCBI taxonomy): Eukaryota > Viridiplantae > Streptophyta > Magnoliopsida > Malpighiales > Euphorbiaceae > Euphorbia > Euphorbia corollata. The sequence goes on from CAOJBI010472804.1 coordinate 11,103, forward strand.
TAACTTTAGTTGGTATTCTTACTAGTGTTATAGGTGCCGCCTATTATCTAAATATTGTAAAACAAATGTTTTTCTTTAAAAGTGATTATATAATTAACCCTTTCTTAACTAGATTTAACTTCTTTGGTACATTAAACCAGGGAAACAATAAAGCCGTTATATTTAATGTTAATGATATAAAAATATCAAGTGCATTAAGTATTGTTATTTCTATCTTAACTTTATTATTATTATTATTTATATTTATACCTAATGAGTCATTTAATTTAGCTAAAATATTAACACTTTTATTATTTAATTAATGACTAGTCAAACATTTTTCTTCGTTTTTATACCTATATTAGCTATTATATTACTAGCAGTTAATTTTATTTTTGCCACACATAACCCTTACCAAGAAAAAGACAGTGTGTTTGAATGTGGATTCCACTCATTCTTAGGACAAAATAGAACAGAATTCACTATTTCTTTCTTTATATTTGCACTTTTATTTCTACTATTTGATCTTGAAATTTTATTAGTATATCCTTATATAGTTTCTCATTATAATAATGGTATATTTGGTTTAATTATTATACTAGCCTTTATGTTAGTTCTTACTTTAGGTTTCGTATTCGAAATAGGTAAAAACGCATTGAGTATAGAAAGTAAACAAAGTAATATATTTAAAATTAAATAAAGGATAAAAAAATCCTTTGTTTAACATTATAACTTTTCTCTTTCCTTTATTTAATATGCCTAATGATATTTATAAAGATTAACCTTTACAACTTAACTGGTTAAAGGTAAAAAAACTTTTTTTTATTCACAAAATTTTATACTTCGTGTAACCATTTTCTTTTAAATAAGTTGAGTCTTCTAAAAGAAAAGCTTTTACATCTAGACATTGAAATTTAAATCTAACAACCATGCCACAACTAGTACCTTTTTATTTTGTAAACGAAGTTACATTCACTTTCTTAACTCTTATCGTTATAATATATTTATCTTCTAAATATATCTTACCTAAAGTTGTACGTTTATTTACTACACGTATCTTTATAAGTAAATTATAATATCCTTTATAAGTTACTGCTTCCTTCTTGTCCTTTTTTTATATATTAATATATATATTAATTATATAACAGGGACTTTAAAAATAGAAGAATCGTCATAGTATAGGTACTCTAAGTTATAGAAGTACCTATTCTATAAAAAACAAAACCGCGGTTTATAGTAAGATAATACGAAGGACAAAGTCCTCAAAGATACACTTGCCTATTATCACTATATCACGAAAAGAAATTTACCTTTCAAGAAATAAGAAAATTCTACATAAAACAATATGAATACATTCAACAATATATATAGTCCATTGGACCAATTTGAAATAAGAAAGTATATAAGCATAGATGCACCAATACTACTTAATACATCAATTTCTCTTACAAACATAGGATTTTATATTCTAATTTCTGGTTTGGTAATAATAACTTTAAATTTACTTGCAACAAATAAAGATAGTATAATGTGAAATAAATGATCTTTATCGCAAGAAACAATATACGCTACAGTTCACAGTATAACTATAAATCAAATAAACGATAAACAAGGACAAATATACTTTCCTTTTATTTACAGTCTATTTATATTTATACTAGTTAATAATTTAATTAGTATGGTTCCATACAGCTTTGCGTCTACAAGTCATTTCATTTTAACATTCTCTTTAAGTTTTACTATAGTATTAGGAGCAACTATATTAGGATTAAGTAAACATGGTTCAGAATTTTTCTCATTATTTGTGCCATCTGGTTGTCCTTTAGGATTGCTACCTTTATTAGTATTAATAGAATTCATTTCTTACTTATCTAGAAATATTTCTCTTGGACTAAGACTTGCAGCTAATGTATTAAGTGGACACATGTTATTAAGTATTTTAAGTGGATTTACGTATAATATTATGACTAGTGGATTTATATTCTTTATCCTTGGTTTATTACCATTAGCCTTTATTATAGCCTTCTCTGGATTAGAAATAGGTATAGCATTTATACAAGCACAAGTATTTGTAGTTCTTTCATGTTCTTACATAAAAGATTGTTTAGACCTTCACTAATTTAGTAAGTAAGAAAAGATTTGCATAGTATTATTTTTATGTGTTACTAACAATAGTGCAGTTAAATGTTTAACCGTATAGGAAAGTCCCTCGGTAAATACCTAGTAATTTAAAGCAAAAGTTTTGGTGATCTAGAGAAAACGTAATTTTTAATAATTGAAATATAACACCACTAGTACCATTATTTTAGTTTTATAGTATAATAAAAACAGGAATTGGCTTATTAGAAACCATAAAAAAAGGGTAAAACTACTTAGTATAATAAAAATACATCTGTACGTTTAACCTTAGTGAAAGAAAATTTGTTTAGTAATAATAGATTTTTTGTAATAAAAAAAAGGTAACCCGATATCTATACTCTCTTCTCCTACTAAGAAGAGAGAAAATCAAGAACATCGTTCCTATTTATTTGTGTTTAGGTAAGATAGAATTGAAAAAATGTCCATACTACGTAGAGGTAATTTTCAAGGCCACCCGTTTCATTTAGTTTCACCTTCTCCATGGCCAATATTAACTTGTGTTTCTTTATTAACATTAACAACTACTGGTGTTTCCACTATGCACGGTTTCGATCATGCAAGTAGTTTTTTACCTTTTGCATTAATTTCAGTTATGTCAAGTATGTTTTTATGATTTAGAGATGTAGTATCAGAGGGAACATATTTAGGAAATCATACTTTAGCAGTACAAAGAGGACTAAACATGGGAGTAGCTTTATTTATAGTTTCTGAAGCTTTATTTTTCTTAGCTATTTTCTGAGCCTACTTTCACAGTGCCTTATCACCTACTGTAGAATTAGGTGCACAATGACCACCAATGGGTATAGAAGCTATTAATGCTTTTGAATTACCTTTATTAAATACAGTGCTATTATTAGCATCTGGTGTTACAATAACATACTCACACCACTCTTTAATACAAGGAAATAGAAATGGTGCGTTATATGGAGGTTTATTTACTATAATATTAGCTTTAATATTCACTGCATTCCAAGGTGTAGAATACTCAGTTTCTTCATTTACTTTAACAGATGGTGCTTATGGTTCATGTTTTTACTTTGGTACAGGTTTCCACGGATTACATGTTATTATAGGTACAATGTTCATAGCTGTAGGTTTCTGACGTATATTAGCCTATCACTTAACAGAAAATCACCATTTAGGTTTCGAATCAGCTATTTTATATTGACATTTTGTTGATGTAGTATGATTATTCTTATTTTTATCTGTTTATTACTGAGGTTCATAAATATATAAACCCCATTAAATAGAGGACAAAGTCTTCTGATTTCATTGTTAGTAAATTAATTAAATAGCTCTATTTATCTATTTTTACTAAACTAAAAAAAAAATTTTTTTGTATAGTCCTTTTTGACTTATGATATAAGGTTTCCTTTTCAAATAACATAAAAAATAACAAGAAATGATACAAGCAGCAAAAATAATTGGTACAGGTTTAGCAACAACAGGTTTAATAGGTGCAGGTATTGGAATAGGTGTAGTGTTTGGAGCACTTATATTAGGTGTGGCTAGAAACCCATCTTTAAGAGGACAATTATTCTCATACGCTATATTAGGATTTGCTTTCTCTGAAGCTACAGGATTGTTTGCTCTTATGATGGCATTCTTATTACTATACGTAGCGTAATTTTTATTAATTTAAGGCTTTGGTTTCCCCTTGCCGCAAAATAGTAAAAATATCTTATTATATATTCAAATAAAACCTTTCTTTTGATATAAAAAAAAAAAAAGGGGGGGATGTAATCTCTTACTTTTGTGAAAATATATAATAATTATAAAACAGGTTAGAGCCGGGTTGGTTAGGCGCCTCATTTGGGTTGAGGAATAGTTATGTTCGAATCATAATGACCTGAAGTTAACAAGTATATATTTATATTTCCGAGCCGTTTTACTTTTTCGAAAAAGGAGTAGAAAAAGCGACCGTACTATAATCCTTGTTATTTTCTCTAAAAAATATTAGTATATTTTGTAATGGATATGTATTGTAAACTAAAATCATAATAGTGTTATCATTGTGATTATAAGTATATAAAGAAATCACTACGGAGTCAAAGCTATATATTACAGGTTAGAATTTACAGGGGCAATGCTGGTAGAGACTTACGTTGATACTGCAAAATGATAAAACCTATGAAGAAATTCTATAACTAAAACAAAGTGAAATGAAGTATCAAATTAGCTTTAGGAACAAAAATCAAACGAGATTAAAACCATTTGAGTTTTAATAGTCATAAAAAGTAAAACGAATGTAAATTTGTTTGAATAAAGGGGAACCTTCCTCTAAGACTAAATATAATATATAAGCGATAGCGAAGAGTACCGTGAGGGAAAGATAATAAAAATAGTGATTTTATAAGTAGCTCAGGTAGATTTTAAAAAATTGATAAGAGCGTACCTTTTGCATAATGGGTCAGCAAGTTAATGTTAGATGCGAGAGCTTGAATACATGAATAGTTCTTCACACCCCAGTGAAAAACGAATATATATTGTATTCATTTCGTAGATAAACCGATTATTAAACAATGAGTTAGTATCTAATGTTAGACCCGAAACCTAGTGATCTTACCATGGTCAGGAGCAATAAAGATTGGCATAGTATTGTTTATATTTATAATATGTTGTAATGTGTTAGAACCTCTATATAAATAATTACCTAAACTGTTACTATGTTAATAATAAAAAGTCCGAACGGGTTATCGTTGTAAAGATATCCGAAGAACTGTGGTAAGTTAGTGAAAGACAAAACTGACTAGGATAGCTGGTTTTCCGCGAAACCTATTTAAGTAGGTAATTCAAATAACATCATAGCAGGTACAGAACTGTGATCTCAGGCAAAACATATACAAAAAGTTACCAATGGTAACTAGTATTTTTGCATACATCGGGGGGTCGTAGAGACTTTATCGGTGAGGATTTGCTCTCGGAAGGGCAATGATATGGTAAAAAGAAATTCTTTTTACCTACTTTTGAATAAACCGACATAGAACGCTAAGGTTGTATGTCTAAAGGGAAACAGCCCAGAACAAGTGTTTAAGGTTCCAAAATTATTGTTAAGTGAAAATAAGGAGGTTTTTATACGAATACTACCAGGAAATAGGCTTAGAAGCGGCCATTTTTTGAAGACCTCGTAACAGAGCACTGGTTAACTACTAACTTAGAGAACTAAGTTCTCCAAGTTATAGATAAAGGCACCGATAATATAACGGATCTAAACAATATACCGAAACCTTGTCTATATATAATTATGTAACGTTAGACATAGTCTTAAGTTCATAACTATATATTGGGTAGCGGAACGTTGGGTAAGTAGAAGAACTAGTCTTTTTAAGACAGTAAATCTTGATTTTGGATAAGAATCCAAGAAGAATAAAACATCCCAAGTGATAATGCTGGCATGAGTAACGAAAAAAAGGAAAACCCTGCACTATACAGGGGAATAATCCTTTCGCCTAAAGCTTATGGAATTAAGAAAGTAACGGCCTCTAAGTTTATTAACTTTTCCTAAAGGACTAAATGATGAGTAAATTCTTATTAATATACTTCCAACAACAGTAAAGTTATAAAGATGAAGAGAATCTTTCTCTCTTTATAGCTTTAAATATAACTGAGGTTCTGGAAAAAGATATTATTACTAACCGTACCTAGAAATTACCGCAAGTAAGCTAGTAGAGAATACGAAGGCGTTTGAGATAACAATCATTAAGGAACTCGGCAAATTGACACCGTAACTTCGGGATAAGGTGTGCCATTTAGATACCTGTGTACTTTACAGTATCGTGTTTAAATAGGAGACATAAAAAGGTGTTGTACGACTGTTTAATTAAAACAAAGCACTTTGCATAAGATGTTAAGTCAAAGTATTGAGTGTGATGTCTGCCCTATGTTGGCTGGTTAACGGATTTTCTTAGTAGAATAATAATAAAGGCTAGGTTTTGAAGGATACCCCAATAAATGGCGGCCTTACCTATGAGGGTCCTAAGGTAGCGGAATACCCTGGCCGATAAATACGGTCTTGCATGAATGATGTAACGATACAACAGCTGTCTCGATGATTGACTCAGTGAAATTATAATAGCAGTGCAGATACTGCTTACCTCTAGTTAGACGAGAAGACCCTATGCAGCTTTACTGTTGCTAGTTATTGGATATGATATGACTAGTTTTAGCGTATAAGGAAGTCGGTTTGATACAATTGAAACACCTTTACTTTGTCTGTCATATATCCGTATTGCTGTTATAGCCCTTGGGGCTATAATAGCTTACGATAGCTTATTCCAAAAAAAAATGTAAATTATAGCTATAATCTATAATTTCCAGGAAGACAGTTGCTAGTAGATAGTTTATGCGGGGCACAGATCCCATAAAAAGTACCTGGGTATATCCAAAGTTAATTAAGTATATTTGTTATTTCACGCCAACACTTCGGGTGAGGCGACAGAATAACAACTAAATATAAATATTCAAGTCTTTCGTGTAAAAGCGATAGGTTTGGAGTTTATATTTTTTATATTAATTTGCTATATAGCGCTTTCACCTTGTGAAAGCGAAATGTATTCATTTACATATCTTTTAAGTTTGAGTTTTTATTTCATTTAAGTAAGATTTTAACTATATGGAAAATAGTTGTAAGTAAACCTTTAATATTTGTATAAGTTTTATACAAAAGTATTGGTTATTAGTTTTTATATAATTAGGGGAATCTGGCAGTTATATAATGATATTTATACTTACTTACAAAGTTTAATGGCTTAATCTTGCTTTACTGTTTGACTTACAGGTCTATCAGTCGCGTAAGCGGGGCATATGATCACAAGACACATAAAGGAAAGGTCTTGGATTAAAGAAAAAAGTTACGCTAGGGATAACAGGCTAATTGCGCCAGAGAGTACAAATTGAGTGCGCAGCTTGGCACCTCGATGTCGGCTTGACTCATCCACATGAATGCAGGAATCATGAAGGGTTCGACTGTTCGTCGATTAAAGAGTTACACGAGCTGGGTTAAATACGTCGTGAGACAGTATGGTTTCTATCTTCTAGAGGGATATAGAGTAAAATAAGAGTAGACCCTTCGTACGAAAGGAGTTGGGGATGTTAACCTCTGGTTTACCTGTTGTTTATGTGTCCTATGTTATAGTCTATTTATACCGACTTTATCACCAAAAGCAAAGACAAAAGTTTTTGGTGATAAATAAGTATTAAAAGGTAGGCTTCATTATTTTATATTTATTCTGATGTAACATAGGCATGGCAGGAAAGCTATGTTGGCTGTAGATAAGTGCTGAATGCATATAAGCGCGAAGCTCACCTTAAGATACTCTAAAATTAACGTAGTAGATTACTACGAATCGTAATCAAGGTAATACCTTGATTTACTTCTTAGGCTTTAGCTTAAAGGACTTTGATGTCTTCAGGCATAAAGTACTAATTTTTATAAAAACTATTTTATATACTTATCTTACAAAACAAAAACTGTGACCTATGTAGAAAGGCCTAGCCTTTACCTATAAAAATAAATAGGGTTTGCCTTTATTACTTTACAAATCTATTTTTTAAGGGTAATCCAGGCAAAAGATTATCCTTTTTCTATTAGTATGATGAGAGCTCGCTTTATAATTACTAGTGAAATGTATAAATAAAGTAATAATACTTAAAGGGCGAAGGCCCTATATAGCCCGGTTAGCATAAAAGCAATGCAACCGTTTTGTAATCGGTAGAAATGAGTGCGATACTCATACGGGGCTAGAAAAAGGATGGGAGAAGAAATTCCTCCTTTACCTACATGCGGGCTGGTGTAGTAGTAGCACGACTGACTCATGATCAGTAAGAATTGGTGCGAATCCTTTGTCCGCACTATATATATTTCATATAATCTTTTATTACTACTCTTTTTAAGCACTTCGTTCTTAAAAAAAAGGCTATAGCTTAATTGGTAGAGCAAGCTGCTCATAATAGCTCAGGTGAGTGTTCAAGTCACTCTAGCCTTATAACAATGTTTCACATTTTATTATAAATATTTTTTCTTAGTTAGTTATAAAGGGCTTATTTCTTAAAAAAGCGAGAAAACGGAGGTAACGGCTCACCAAACTTTTTTTGATTTAAGCAAACGTTTAGTATTTATATATTAATTAGTTAACTATAACTATAATAAAATTTTTCAGTATAATTAGGCAAAAATTCAATAAAAAAATAGAAAAAACATGAAATACTTCAACATAGACGCATTACAAAGAACAATTACAAGAATTGTTCATGATAACATCACAGATGAATACCGTACAGGTTCAGCAGGTCTCGGTTTGGTAAGACATTATATTTCTATAGAAAAATACGCTGTTACTGCTGAACAAATACAAAATTTTCCTAAAAAGAGACCGGATTTAGCGATAGAAAAATTCTTACCTAATAAAGAATTCGCACCCCATTGTTTTGTAGAATTTAAAAGTCTTATTAATAGTAATATAGCTAATATTTTAGACCAATTACATGATACATTAGTGGTAACTATAGACGACCATGGTAATCTAACTGGTAATTACTCAGTATTTATGATTGCTATGAAAGGAACAAAAATAGCTTTTTACATGTATCATTCTTTTAGTAGTTTATTAGATGAATACAACATAATGAATTACAAGGGTTTTATACCATTAAATTATTTGATACCTAAACAAGAATTTATGGACTTTAATGAGTATTTTGCTTTAAAAGATAGTCTATATGAATACTACACAAAAAAGATAAACTTTCGTACTGATTCTGCTATTTTATCGCAAGTAGGTGCGTTGTCTACTCATCAATTCAACCATCCTCATATATTAGATTTACTAGATGTTAGACATCGTGAAGACATACATAATATGTTTAGATTTGTAGCCGAATATAACGCTAATAGAGTTTTCTCTTAATAAAAAAAAATCCGAGTGCTGGAATTGGTAGACAGGGCGAACTTAAGCTTCGCTGATTACACATCGTAAACGTTCAAGTCGTTTCTCGGATAAATAAAGTTATGTTTTAGGGCAAGACCTATTAATTAGGGTTGGAGCCTTTATAGTAAGTACTTCGTATAGTTATCCTTATAGTGATAGCACCTCACACTATCTATGATTATAAATGATTAAAAAAAAAGACCCACTAGTCAAGTGGCTAAGACATAACACTTTCAATGTTACATTCCCGGGTTCGAACCCCGGGTGGGTTAATTAAGGCAAGTACTAATTATAACACTTATCTTTCTTCTTTGGAAATGGGGGAGGGTGTGACAGAACAAGCCCTACTAAATTGTAAAGGGGATATAGTTTAACTGGTAAAACTGCGATTTTGCGTATCGTTATTTTAGGATCGAGTCCTAATATCTCCAAATATTATATTGTAAAAAATGCCCGAGAAGCTCAATTGGCTGAGCGGAGCTCTGAAGATGCTTAGGTTATAAGTTCGAATCTTATCTTGGGCAAACAGAGGACGTAGTTCCTTATTTAACACTTTTATTATTATAACAAAAGAAAACCTTTGCGTTAAAAGGGTAAAAATAGGTATGCTGAAATTGGTAGACAGTTTCCACTTAGGATGGAATGGAATTAACTCCGTGCAAGTTCAAGTCTTGTTACCTATATAGAAAAAAAAAAGTTCTCATTCACTTTGTATTCCTACTATAAAATATTTATTCCATAAAAAGGCTAGCTTTTTAGAATTAAAAATATTCCGTGGACTAATCGGTAAGTCATAAATTTTTGGTATTTACTATTGAATGTTCGAATCATTCCGGAATAAAATAAATATAAACTCCTCACTTTTGTACTATAGACAGAAGACCTTATATTTGTAGGTTACGTTTAACGGCGGATAGCTTTCGTCCGTACGCATCCTATAAAGGTGGATATAGTTCAATCGGTAGAACGACTGTATGTGGCACAGTATGTTTCCTGTTCAAGTCAGGATATCCACCTAATTTATTAAGTAACTTTTTCCCGTGTTCAAAGTATAGTGTGAGGTAAAAGAAAAGCTATATTTTTTCTATTTAATTACTAAAAATATATATATATATTGCTATTTCCTGATTAGTCATTTTATAAGTAAAGTTTTCTTTTTTAGCGTTTTATATAACATAGGGGAGGAAATGTATACTTTCCTTTACGTGCAAAATTTTTAACAGCTAGGATAGTTCAATTGGTTAGAACATTAATTTCATGCATTAAGAATGAGAATTCGATTTTCTCTCCTAGCTAAAACCAAGCCTGTTTACTACTATATTATCTACAATAGTTTTAAAACTATATAGTATAGTAGTAAAAAGAGAGACTTTGCCTTTAGCACAAAAGTGATAAGTAAACCATAATAAACAGGGATTATGTAGCACTATATCTTTCTCTCCTCATGTAGAAGAAATTAGCTCAATTGGTAGAGCGACCGTTTTACACACGGTAGGTTAGGTGTTCGAATCACCTATTTCTTATATTACTTTTCGTGGCCTCATAAACATTTATTCCTTAAGTTTACAATAGACGATGTTCTTTCACTATGGTGCTAGAACCAAAGGTCTACTTATCACTTTGGTGTTAAAACCTAAGATACCATATGTATTATTGGGGACCTCGTCCTGTATATTATACATATTTAAAGAAAATTTTAGAATTTATAATTTAATATATATGCTGCTTTTATTATTATTAATAATACCCTTGATAGGAACTATCTTAGTTTCTACAAATAATAATGCTACTTCTCTAGTTGCAGTTAGTGGAAACACTACTAACTCAGATAATACTATTTCTTCATCAACACTAGTAGGATCTTCTGATGGGCCTATAGCGTTAAACCGTATAAAACTAATAGGATTACTTACTTCTATTGTTAATTTATTCGTATCTATTATAGTGTTTTTATTATTTAATTTTAGTAGTAATCAATATCAATTTGTTCAAGAATATCATAGCATAAATAGTATTGATTTCTATTTAGGAGTAGACGGTATATCAATTTACTTTGTATTGTTAACAACAATAATAATGCCCATAGCTATATTATCAAATTGAAAATCTATAAGAGATAATGTGAAATCGTTTATAATAATAATGTTATTACTTGAAACGTTATTATTAGCGGTTTTCTTAGTTCTAGATATTTTATTATTTTATATCTTTTTTGAAAGTATATTACCTCCTTTATTTTTATTAGTAGGACTATTCGGGTCTAGTAATAGAGTTAGAGCTAGTTTTTATTTATTTTTATATACATTATTAGGATCGTTATTCTTATTATTATCTATACTTACTATGTCATCTATAATGGGTACAAGTGATTTTAGTGCCTTATATAAAACGAATTTTAATTACCAAACTCAAATCTTTTTATTTATAGGAATATTTATAGCTTTCGCTGTTAAAACACCTACTATATTTTTAAACTCTTGACTTTTAAAAGCTCATGTTGAATCACCTTTAGGTGGTAGTATTGTACTAGCAGCAATAGTTTTAAAATTAAGTTTATATGGTATTATTAGATTAATTCTCCCTATTTTACCTAAAGCTACTTATTCAATTACTTCACTAGTGTATGTAATAGGTGTTATTACTATATTATATGCTAGCTTTAGTACATTAAGAACAATTGATGTTAAAGAACTTATAGCTTATAGTTCGGTATCACATGCTGCTGTTTATCTATTAGGTGTGTTTAGTAACACAGTTATAGGTATAGAAGGAGCTATAGTTTTAGGTTTAGCTCATGGTTTTGTTTCTTCTGGTTTATTCATATGTGCTGGTGGTGTTTTATATGATAGATCTTCTACTAGATTAATTACATACTATAGAGGTATTGCTCAATTAATGCCATTATTCTCTATTTTATTCTTCATATTATGTTTAGGTAACTCAGGTACTCCTTTAACAGTAAACTTCATTGGAGAATTTATGTGTTTATACGGTACTTTTGAACAATTACCTATATTAGGTGCTTTAGCCAGTTCATCTATTGTGTTCTCTGCTGCATATACTATATACATGTTTAATAGAATTACATTTGGTGGTTCTTACTCTAGATTCTTTGTTGTTAATATACCTGACGTTAATAAAAGAGAATTCTTTATATTATTAACATTAGTTGTGTTTACTGTAGTGTTAGGTGTATACCCTTCACCTATTCTAGATGGATTACATTATTCAGTATCTTCTTTAATTTATAATTCATAAATGGTTATGTCTATTGCCTTTAAATATAAATAGAGAACGAAGTCCCTATTTTTATTCTTACTATTTAACCATAATACTAAAAAAAAATTATTTACTGCTATTATCTCTGTTTGTACAAACTGTACAAGAAAAACACTAAGTTTATTTAACTTAGGCTATTTAATTCTACCGTGTGACGTAGCCTTTAAACAGAGAGCTTAACTTAACGGTAAAGTATGTGACTTTTAATCATCAAAATATGAGTTCGAATCTCATAGCTCTTATACAAGGTTAGCCTTTATCCCAAGTACTATAGTAATAAAAAAAAAAAGCGTTTATGAAAAAACCCTGTTACCGCAACGTTATAATTCTTATTAGCTTAATGGTAAAGCAGGATACTTCTAATATCTAGATCCGAGTTCGATTCTTGGATAAGAATATGTTATTTAAGAAAATTTAAAGGACGAGTCCACTATTTCTTATAAGTTATAATTTATATCTAGTAGTATTTATTAAATACTACTATAGCCCCTTGGCTACTAGTATTATATAAAGTAAAATATAAAGCTACTAGAGGATTTTCCAGAAATAAAGAATAAATTTTCTTAGATAGGTAAATAAAACTTATGCATTTATTAGTCCTATAGTTGTAGTATCACCTAGCCATATGTCTACTAGTATATATAAGATCTTTATTAATTTATATACACATTATATACAATATTGTAGAGGGCAGGCGTAGCCTAGCCCTTTGTATTTTCAAATATCATTCGACAAAGTCGAAGTAAACTTATATTTAGGATAATTCCTATTTATATATTGCATCAAAACAAAAGTAACATCAAATAATAATACAATGAAAAAAGCATTTTCTTACCATAAACCAAAAAACGTAACTAATTTTTCTCGTCATCATATTGACAGTATAATGAGTGCAAACACCGATAAAGATAGAGTTTTAGCCACAAGTAATATATCTAATGGAGAAAAACACGGAAGCTTATCGTTAAACAACTCTTTCATGGTCACACCATCTGCCATTACAACTAGAAAACTACCTCCTGCTATAAAACAGTGAATGAATAGTATATATAGTTTTAATAAAAATTATACTAAGACTCTTCCTGCAGTGGATACTATTGTTAATAAAATAATAAAAAGTTTTTTTTCAATAAACCCATTAGCAAATAATCCTGGAGGTAAAAAATCTAGATTAGTACAAAGAAGATTTAAAAGATTATCTCTAAACAGAATTTTTGTTAGTAAACCTGAAATAAAACATAGCAATGATAAAGTTTTTGTTACAGTATACTTATTTAATAAAAAGAAAAAATCTTTACTATATAAATTAAAACATTTATATGAAAACATTACTTATAAGAATGCTATTGGTTCTAGCACCATAGTGAAAGATAAAAATTCTAATTTTAACACAAATGTGAGCGGCTACGAAAACAAAAGTACTAAGTTTCTTGGGCTATCAAGCAAAAGAAATAAAACAGGAGTATTGGGACCAGTTACTCAAAGAAGAAAAGGATACATACTTTCTGGAAGAGCTGCAGCTAGACTATACAGAAGACATAAAAAATTAATAGGTAAAAGTAATAGTTTATATCGTTTCATAAAGAAATCTAACAGAATAGATAGACATAATAAAAAGGGATATAAAAATTTTTACTCTAAATTAAACACTAATAAACTTAACGTATTGAAAAATAGAGGAGCTGCTTTTAACAGTAGAGTATCAAATTATAAGAAACTAAGTAATTTAACTAAAATTAAATTAAGTAGATTTATTGATTTATTGAATAATAGAACAAAGAATTCGGTAATGAAATCTAAAGTATTAGTTACTATGTATAATAATAAGGCTAGAAAGATAGATTCGGGTATACTAGTTAAAAATAATTATTTAACTTTAACACCTAGCTTTACTCGTTCTAGCGCCATACTGAAAAATTATTATTATGCTTTAAACAAATATAAATTATACAATAGCACAGGGCTTTCCCTACAAAATAATAAATATATTCTAAACATAGGTATGCCAATAAAGGATGAAAACATTAATAGCAGTTATCTAAATAAACCTTTGTTACATACTACTAATATATACAAATATTTAAAATTAAGAGAAAAT
>CAOJBI010473583.1:0-20740 GCA_948277035.1 Euphorbia corollata
CATTTGGTACCCAGAAAGTGTACCACAAAATGTCATTGTAACCAAGCTGCAACAGCTATAAAGTCCAAGCATCTACAAATCCCAATCAAGGGGCAAGGTGACAAATCACCAAATCCGGGATCCCTATTAATGAGGAATCCATCTACCAAGCAGAACGCAAGAGCCCTCCGGCGATAACGCATCTCATCCGGATCATCCAGGTTCCGCCTCAAGAAATTCGTCAATGAGACAGGATGAGAAAGCAAAACTTATCATCCACAATCATCTCTTTGGCTAAGAAAATCCAAACAAGGCTGCAAAGCAGTGAAAATTACCTACTCGGAGCTCATTGCGAACGAGTGGGCCATTCCGATTATTAAGCAGAATTCCACAAAGAGAGGGTACATCTCTGACTATGTCATCCCCGGAACAAAATCATGGGCTTCGGGATCCCATAATCGTGCACAAGCAAGAAAGAAGTCGTAGTCAACAGCAACTCCCCTAAGTGTGATAACTAGGGCAAGGTCGTATCGTCCTAGATTGATCTTTTCAATTTTGAGAAGGCTTTTTGTCCAAGAATGTATGCAGTGATTGAAAGAAGGGTTCATAATGTTAGGGAGTTTTCATAACATAAGATCACATGAGACATATACATGAACATCATTCATAAGTTGGCATTTCACAGAACATACATAATTCACAATGCATAAAAGCAAGAAAAATCAACGTCAAGAACTCATCAAAAATCTCGATTCAGAAGTCCATTTGGTCCTGTGAATCATTTTCACAAGCCCAAATGGAGGGGCAACTGTGAATACTCAATTTTTCGGCTCGAAGATTCAGTCGAAAAAATTGCAATTCAGCCCCTAAAAATAATTAAAATGCAAAATTAGGCTCCGATAGGGTGGGGCTAGAGGCATAAGCTTCTAGCGTTGACCGTTGGGCCGTTTCGACTCGAAAAACTCTACTATTTTGCAAAAATCCGAAGAGTTGAAACGTAGCAGGGTAAAACCCGATTCTTTCAAAGCAACTCCGGTAAAATTCTCCGGAAGTATGCCAATATACTCAAAATGTCCGCAACGGAACGAGGATCACGGAGGTAGTATCGGAATCATTTTTGGAGGTCTGAAACTCTTGGAAATCGTGAAAACACGGAAAATTGCACCGAGCGAAGGGTCCAGCGTAGCCGCGTGTCGGCGCCGGCGTGCCACTGGTCGGCGCGCATGCGCAGATGGCGCACGCGCGCCGGGCACTGGCGTGTGTGTGCCGGAAAACCCGAATTTCCCTATATAAGCCCCCTCTAACTCATTGTTCAAGGTCCCAAACTGTTCGGAGCAACAGTCTTCTTCTCTAAGTCCTTATTCGATCTTTTTGAAGCTTTCTGTCTGTCGATCCGAGTATTTAACTTAAACTAAAATATTAATCTGGATTTAAGGAGCGGTAAAAAGGCAAATAAGGTATAATTCTCTACTCCTTTCAACATATTCACTCCATCTCTGTTCTAAAAACGAGCATTCTTTTCACGCCATAAAATGGTCAATTGGGATTAAATCAATTAATCTTCAATTGAGATTAAATAAATTAATTAAATAATTTCCCGGCATAAAACCATTCAACTTGGAATTAAACCCTAAAACTAATTTAGGTAACCTACCAATTAATCAATTTCCGATATAAAGTCATTTCCACTTCAATTAAGCCCTAAAACGAATTTAGTTAATTAATTAATCAATTTCCGACATAAAGTCACTTCCACTTCAATTAAATCCTAAAATGAATTTAGGTAAACTCACAATTTCACCACTTTTGGTATAAAGCCACACAATTTCATTTAAGCCCTAAAATGGATTTAGGCACATTCACAATTCAACCAATCTTTCGGCATAAAGCCATTCAACTTGACATTAAGCCCTAAAATGAATTTAGGCAAAACCCACATTTCATCTATCTTTGGCATGAAGCCATTTAATTTCAATTAAATCCTAATATGAATTTAGGTACATTCATTAAGCCTTCAAAAGAAGCATTCAGACTTAAAGTCTATAAACCAATTCATTCATTAAGCCTTCAAAAGAAGCATTCAGACTTAAAGTCTATAAACTAATTTGGTAAAATAAACCCAACTCGGCTAAAATAGTATTCATGCATAAAGCACCCTTCACCTTTAAATAGGCATTTTCCCGAACTACATAGACTTTGATTTCCCTATTCAACATGGGATATGTAAGCCAATCCGTCATTAATTACGGGTTTCAAGTCAAATAACCAAAAAGCCTTTTTCACCTGCATTACAAATAGTCCAAAACATAAATCATGACATGTTCCCCGAACCCATCTCTGGTTACACTTTTTAGGGTTTTCTTAATTGACCTGTAAAAAATTTAATTAAGTGGCGACTCCACAACATTCAGGCTTCATTAGAGGTCTATCTTGGTACAAAACTAGTGGGCTTGGTTCCGACGAGGTTCATAGTAGTCTATATTACTAGACCAACAATTTAGAATCAAGGCGACCGATCGATCTCTTGAATACTGTTTTAAGGCTTAGACATTGGTAGAATGACCCGTATGTCTCGAATCACTCTTTCCTAGAAAGACACTCTTTCAGGTTGATACTCCACGAGTATTTTGACCTATCCTTTCTTCAAGTATTCCCCGGATGCTTGGACCTACTATTACAAACTTCATACATATACTCATACATACATTCATTCATACACTTATGCAAATACGATTGAAACTAGGATTCATAGGGGCAAAAGCCCTAGGAACAATTGCTAACACTTCATTGATTATGTTTTAAAAGGTTGGAAGCACACGAAAGCTCGTCTAAGATGCACCACATGTCCTCTGAAGGTTAAGAACCCTCCAGTTCTAGAATCTCTCGAAGACTTCTTTTTTGAATCCTGATTGAAAAACAACATGACTGAACAACAAAACTACGATGAAAGTTTCCGGAAATTCATCAACACTCTGGAATTCTAGAGTTATATGCGGAGCATGGTTGCGTCCAGTTCTCAAAGGACTCCGGAATAGGAGATAGAGATGAGTGAGATGAAAGCCAAGCTGTCTAACATTGAGACCTTGGTTCCCAAGTTGGATAAAGCCTCAAGTTTGTCAACACATCAGTGCCTTGATCTCAACAAGTATCGGCTAAATGAATCTGAAGCTCTTCCTCCAAACTTCATCATGCCATACATTTCTCCTTATAGCGGCACGAGCTCCCCTCATGCTCATGTTGAAGCCTATCTGAGAATAATGATGAGGATGGCAATACCTGAAGTCCACATAGTAAATCTCTTCCAGAGAACTCTACCTAGTCCTGCTAGGGACTGGTACATGAGTTTGCCTTCAGATGTGAAGTCAAACTGGGAGAAACTTGGCTAGGCTTTCATTGAGAATTATGCTTTAAATCTCAACCTGAAAACCACACTTCAAATCTTGAAAGGGTTCGCCAACATCCCAACGAGACTTTTGAAGCCTACTACCTTCGGTGGATGGCTGTGAAAACTTTGGTTAGTGGAGCACCTGATCAGGAAGCCTTGATTGTCAAACTAGTTAAAGGTTCTAACCAGAAATTCTAGGATGAGATGAAATAAAGTATTTCAGAACTTTCAATGAGGTCGTAAGTTATGCCAAAAAGCTGAAAAAGTACCAGGATGAAGACAAGCTCAAAAGAGAGGAGTATCAGGTGTACAGTAATTCCAAAGGAAGTTATTCCAGACCAAGTAATCTGGGTTATAAAAAGTCAAGCTCACATACCACCGTCAAAACTGTGGCAGCTTCTCAGGTACAGATTGACCAATCTATTTCCCTGTGGGTGGAGACCTTATCTCAAATCTTTACCAAATTGAGAAAGGCAAATGTTCTACAAAGCATCAAGCCCTTTGTCCCTCCATCAACGGCTGATCGGGAGCATTTTTGCACTTATCATGTAATGAAGGGACACTCTACTAATCAATGTACTCATTTGTTGAAAGACTTACAGCAAATCATTGCTGATGGTAAGGTGGAGGAACCCGAAAAGAAGCCCAGCACTCAGACAAATCCTTTGCCCAGTTTTCCTGCTGTCGTCAACACAATAGGTATTTGGATTGGAGGGGATGATAATCACCAAGATATCTAAGAAAATTCCCACCATAACTTGGGATGGGGAGAGAATGACGTGTTTGAAAACTTGGACATCATCCACTGGGAAGATCAGTATATTCAGGAAGTCCGAAGAGAAGGGAGGGACCACTACATAATCCCTAATGAGATGATTTACTGGGGCAACACTGACCCATCTGAACATGAAGAAAGATTTACCCACTTCATGCATAGCATGGGGATCCAATTCATGGGATTTGCTTCTCAATTTTCCAGATTCCTTGCTAGACCTGCTCTTGAATGGTTCAATTCTCTCCCTTTGGAGAGGAATTGGAACTATATATATCTTTCCAGGGCCTTTATGCATCATTTTATGGTCATATATCCCAACTACTCTGGTATTCATTGGTGGGAAGAGCCTGAAGTTAGCACAGAAGTCAAAGGATGGGAAATGCCGCCACTTCCTCCAGTTCAGCTTGTGATCCCGTACCCATTCATGGAGCCAAAATTTGAGGGTGGATCTCAGTTTGAGTTTGGATCATCTTCTAGTCAAAATACTCCATCTGAAAGATATTAACCTATTGCTCAACAACAAGAGATGTATGATCTGGAGCGAGCTTAGAATAATCCAAGTTGTTGGGACGAGTATTCTAAGATGAAGGAATTGCTGGTTGATCTATTTCAGGAAGTCAGGAGTGAGCTGGATAGGTATGATCATTCTGTTAATAAAGTCTTCGAAAGCTTAGAAAGAAGCAGGGTTGAATCTTTTGAGACAAACCAGCATTTGGGTGATGATCGAAAGATAACCCCTTGTTCTGACCATCCTACTTAAGAACCAAAGAAAGAAATGTTTAGAGGAAGAGCCGAAAGAAATGGAAGAACCAACTGGAAGAACAATGATGAGGATGCAATCATTCCAGGTCTAGATCAACATCTGCAACCAGAATAGTGGGATATTAACCAGCTGGATTTTGATCAACTACCAGAAGATTTCCCAGAGTATGGAGCCCCTAATGAAGACAACTGGGATATTGATGAGGAAATTGCAAATATACCAGCTGATATTATAACTAACATTGCAAACGGGTTCGTTGATTTTGAAGATGAAGATGAACTCGAGCACTTTATGAATGCCGATCCCAACAGTGAAGTTGACAACCCAGGGATGCAACTTGAACCTGAGGAAGAGTTCGATATCCCACCTATCAATCGACCGGGAGATTTCGAGCTTGACAATGATAATATTTATCATGGTCAACTGATTAACTCCAATGATGAAAGCTATGCCAGTTATCAAGAGATAATAAGTTCAGATGAAATTGGATCAACTGGAAGTCAAGAGTTCGAAGAAATCACGGACCTCGATGAAGGAAGGCACATTAATATGATATGAGAGAAAGGCCAAGAACCAACTACCATATACATCATA
Source organism: Euphorbia corollata (assembly GCA_948277035.1). NCBI lineage: Eukaryota > Viridiplantae > Streptophyta > Magnoliopsida > Malpighiales > Euphorbiaceae > Euphorbia > Euphorbia corollata. The sequence goes on from CAOJBI010473583.1 coordinate 5,497, forward strand.
CAGAGAATCCAAGCTGAAAATAGACAAGCTGCGCATGCAAGTTAAGTTATGGATCCAAACTTTGAAACTCATTATCCTATTGTATTTTATGGTACTCGGGATCCCGCAAATCCCATTAAAGGGTTCGACACATGGATGAATGATAATGAGTTGCATTATGCTTATTGTCCTGAGAAGTTTAGACTAACTCTCCGTGACAAAGCTTTGGTCTAGTTCGAGGGATTAACTCTTTGTCAAAAATCATTTTGGAACACTCTTGCTGATCAGTTTTTGGATTACTTTACGTGGATAGATCCTCCAGCATCCGTATTGCTTGAAAGAACTTCTTTAGGATACTCCTTGCAACACATATCTTGGGAAAGTTCTAAATTTATGCTTCCCATAACTGTGAAATCTTCTCGTAATTATCCATGGTATGAGGAGAAATTTGATGATGATTTTGAGGATTCAAATTTGAAAAAGTTCATGTATTGTGACACCTTCGATATGCTTGAAGGAAAAAGTTCGACACCGGGAGCATCATCTTCCTCCATCAACATGATTCAGGAAAGAGTTTCGGATAACTCAGTCCTTTCACACATTCAGCAAGCTAATCCTGTTCCTCAACCATGGGAGAAAGGACCATTCATGCAATGGCCATTCACTCCAAATGAGCCTATGATTGCTGCCACTAAGACAAAGCCGCTTAGTTTGAGGGACATTCCCCTCGAAGAAGACTTCGATGAATTTGAAATCTTCGAAACAACATACTCACCTTCAGACAATGTGAGCCTAATCACTAGAGGAGGAAAAGTCACTGGAGCTGTCGAACCTCCAATCCAAAGAAATGAACCATTTGTTGCTACGGCTCCATCAAAGGCACAAGCTGGAATTGAGGGGACGATTGTTGATCAGTTGAAGGCTACCTCAACCAAGATGAGTATTTGGAAACTCCTTATCAACTCCCAAGAGCACCGGATGGCCATTGTTAAGAAGTTGATCGAGGTTGAGACTTCACCCGCCACCTCACCATATCAGGTCTGTGCACTTCTAAGTACGGAGGCTATCACGATTATACCAGATATCGTGTTCACTAGCGCAGACTTGCCAGACGAAGGGACAGGACATAATAAAGCACTATATTTGAAAGTTGGCATTCTTGGCAAAACCATGCTATATGTCATGGTTGATGATGGATCAGCCCTGAATGTTTACCCGAGGTAAATTCTCCCAATGCTTAGCCTGAATGAGGAAGCATTAAAGAAGTATGCAATAATTATAAAGGCTTATGATGATTCCAAAAGAGCTGTCATCGGAACTTTCGAAGCAGAAGTTACCTTTGGGGATATCTCATCCTTTGTATTATTCACAGTCATTGACATCCCGGTAACATTACCTCTATTACTTGGTCATCCTTGGTTTCATGCTCTTGGAGGAGTCCCGTCTACTCTCCATTAGAAGGTTAAAATTCCCTTCCAAGGAAAGATAGTTAATCTGGAGGCAGATAAGGCATCTACGATCACCGCACTCAGTGTTGAAAGTAACAACATGAGAGACTTTACCATAGCCATTATTGGGGAAAATCAGAATGAAAAACTAGAAGAGTACTGGAGCCCGTGGGTTAAACAGTACATGTAGCGGTATCATGTTCCAGGAACTGGACTTGGTGCACAGGGACAAGGAGTTCCTACATTCAACATTGGTCCAGGTGAACTTCGACCAGCAGTCCTGGGATACAGAGGACCCAAACACTCGAAGAATAAACTTTTCAGACAAAACAGATTTCGATGTGCACGTGAAAGCCCTTATGATGGGACACCAGAGCTTGTGACCAATATGTCAAAAACACTACCAGGTTTCGAGATCTTTTCAAACGTGGTAGATTTCTAGAAGTACAGGCAAGGCCCTGTTGCCAACATGATCCGAGAAAAGGAAATTATGGAGCAGACAATGAACATCATTGATGTTGACTCCGGGAAGATTCTGGGAAAGGTAGACCGCCCTATCCAATGCGATGAGAAGAGGATAAAGAAGAATCCAGACACGACAACTCACGAGGAGGAATTTCTCAATTCCCTTACTAACAAGCTTAAAACTCAACTCAACCTGGTGAATGAGACTGAACAACCAGCCATGGCAGACAAAGGAAAAGCCAAGATAGAGGTTGATGATGATGATGAAGAGATAGTCATGATTCCCGCAGAATAGCCAGCTGCAGACCAACTTCCCATAGATGAAGAGCCAACTCCTTTAGAACAGGATGAGTCTTTTATTTCTTTATTTAATGTCTTTGAGCTTAATAATGTAGCTTGTGATGTTTTCAATGAAGTTAAGAACTTTGCTTATTTGGATTGTGTTTCTGATTATGATTTCATGCATCCATTCCAGCATACATCTATCATTTTCAATATTAAGGATAATGTTACCAAAGAGATTAATTTAAACACAGAAGAAAATCCTAAAATAGTATTAATTTCTAATCAATTATCCATCGAACAAGAGAGAGAATTAACGGAAATATTGAAAAACACATTTTGGCTTTTACTTGGTCTTATGATAACATGCCTGGTGTTGATCGACACATTCCTGAACATAGGATATCAACAGTTCCTAAAATCCATCCAGTTAAGCAGAAAATGAGACGATTGCATCTAGAGTGGGCTGAAAAGGTGAAAGAAGAGATTTCCAAGCAGATTAAGGCAAAATTCCTTGAGGTGGTAGAATATCCTACATGGCTTGCGAATGTGGTTCCAGTCGCCAAGAAATAAGGTAGATTCAAAGTGTGTGTAGACTTTCGGGATCTGAACAAGGCTCCAAAAGATGACTTCCCGTTACCACATATAGATGTCTTGGTTAACAGTGCTGTAAGGGTTGCTATGTACTCGTTTATGGATGGTTTCTCAGGCTACAACTAGATACTGATGAATATCATTGACAAGTTCAAGACAGCTTTCATCACTGAATGAGGTACTTACTGCTACTGAGTCATGCCATTTGGATTGAAGAACACCGGGGCTACATATCAATGAGCAGTCACTACTTTACTTCATGACCTAATCCATAAAGAGGTAGAAGTTTATATAGATGACATGCTAGTCAATTTTAATACTCCTAAAGAACACCCTGCTGTGTTAAATCGATTTCTTGCCAGGATTGAGAAGTATAATCTGTGACTCAATCCAAAGAAATGTGTGTTTGGAGTGACATCAGGGAAGTTACTTGGCCACATCATTAGTCAGCGAGGTATAGAGGTAGACCCTGACAAAGTCAAAGCCATACAAGAAATGCCAGCCCCTAAAACTAAGAAAGAGGTCAGAAGCTTTTTAGATTCGCTTCATTATGTCAGCCGTTTCATAGCTAGGTTAACTACCATATGCGAACCCATTTTCAAACTCCTTAAAAAACAACAACCTGCCGAGTGGAATGAACAATGTCAGGAAGCTTTCGAGAAAATCAAAGTTTACCTAGCTAGTCCACCAATTTTAAAACCTCATATTCTAGGAAAACCATTGATCCTGTATTTGGAAATTGAAGAAACGTCAGTTAGGGCAATGCTGGTACAAGAACATGATGACAAAAGGGAGCATGCTATCTATTACTTAAGCAAGAAATTGCTAGAGTACGAATCTCTCTACACGATAGTGGAAAAGACATATGTTACGATGGTGTGGCTAACCAAGAAGCTTCTACATTACTTTCAATCTTATCGGATTCAAGTTGTGGCCAAAGTGGACCCGATGAAGTATCTTTATCAAACTCCTTCCTTAACAGGAAAGTTATTTAGATGGCTGTTATTGCTTTCTAAGTTTGATATTTAATACGTAACCAAGAATGTCATTAAAGGAAGAGTAGTGGCTGAGTTTCTAGCAAACCATCCTCTAAATCTGAGTACTTTGAAAACTTAGAATTCCAAGATGAGCAATTGGCAACTGTGTCAAGAGACTCAAAGAAATGGATAATGTACTTCGACGGAGCCGTGAAAAAGAAATGAGCAGGTCTGGGAGTCATCAAAATCATGCCATATGGAGGAATGATACCCCTATCCAAGCGATTAGAGTTTGATATCACCAACAACGGAGAAGAATATGAAGCTTGCCTGTTTGGTATCACAGCTCTAATTAATCTTAGAGCCGACAAGGTTAAAATTATGGGTGATTTCGCTTTGGTAATAAATCATGTTACAGGGGAATGGGAATTGAAAGAGGAATCCCTCAGGCTTTACTTACAAGCTATGTGGAGGAAGGCGTCACAATTAAGTGAATGTGAATTCCATTACTTACCCAGAGAAGAGAACCAAATGGCAGATGCATTGGCAACCTTAGCATCTATATGGAAAGAACCTCAAGCTCGGCCAGTAAAACCTCTCATTTTAGAGACGGAAAAAGCCCCATTCTATGTCTCGGTAATTGAAGTTGTAGAAGAGCTAGAGGGACCTTGGTATGCAGACATAATCAGATATCTGAAGGACGGAAGTTACTCCGAGGAAGTCACATATTCAGATTGGAATACAATGAGAAGATTATCGGTTCAGTTATGTATGATAAATGGAGATCTATTCAAAAGAGCATGTGATGGTTTGCTGTTGAAATGTCTGACACAAGAAGAAGCCACAATAATGGTAAAAGAAGTACATTCGGGAAGCTGTGGACCACATATGAATGGGATCATGCTGGCTAAGAAAATTCAGCGTATGGGTTACTTCTGGTCGACTATGTCAGCGGATTGCATACAAAAAGCTAAGTCATGCCATGCCTGTCAGGTTCATGGAGATATTAGTTATCTTCCTCCCACGGAATTACAAAGCTTAACTACACCTTGGCCATTCTCAGCCTGGGGTATTGATATCATTGGAGAAATAAGACCTTCATCAACAAATGGGCATCGAATCATAATTGTGGCTATAGATTACTTCTCCAAGTGGGTCGAAGCATAATCTTATGCAAGCATCACAACCAAGAAGATGGATCGATTCATCAAGAAACACATTTTCGCAAGGTTTGGTAGTCCACATCATGTAGTAACGGATAATGGGGTCCAGTTTCAAGGTGGTACTGCTCATCTGATAGAGATATATGGAATTGAACATCATCGTTCATCACCATATCGACCACAGGCCAACGGAGAGGTAGAAGCAGCAAACAAGTCTGTCAAAAAGATTCTCTCAAAGATGGTAGTCATTTACAGGGATTGGTCAGATCATTTACCATTTCCATTTTGGGGATATCGAACCAGCATTCGAATTCCATTTTTGCTCATATATGGGGCAGAGACAGTACTTCCTGCAGAAATTGAAATAAAATCCCTACGCATAGCACTTGAATCAAACCTATCAGAAGAGGAATAGGCAAGAGCCAGATACGAGGAATTGAACCTTATCGATGAAAAATGTTTAACGGCACTCAGCAATCTCCAGATGTACCAACAGCGTATGGCCAGGGCATACAACCGTAAGGTTAAATGGAAGAATGTACCACTAAAGATTGGAGATCTGCTCTTGAAACAAGCCCAAAAAATGAATACTGATGTCAGGGAAAATTTCAGCCAAATTGGAAAAGCCCATATGTGGTGAAGAAAGTTCTTAGCAAAGGAGCGGTGAAGATCATGCACATGGACGGAAATGAGTTCATCAACCCAATCAATCAAGACAAGCTGAAATGCTACTTTGTGTAAAATAAAATAAAAAATAAAGATGAATAGAAAATAAAGAAAATCTGCTAAGAACTAGTGAGGGTTCTCAGGCAAAAATAAAGATTGCAAAAAATAAAAAAAGAGAATATCTTTGGTAAAATCCTTCTCAGGAACCTTAGACGATGATGGATAATAAACTGGGAATTAATACCATTTGTTTATGTGATTAAATAAAATTTCTTTCATAACATTGTTGTTATTACTGCAATGTTATATGTGCGCACTAAATAGACATATGATATCATTCCACGAGACATATATTCATGAAGCATTATCTGCTTTATTGCACATAAACACATTACAAGCTAAAATATGAAGGCAAAGAAGAAAAGAAGAAGTACAAGGCATAAGCCCTTATTGTTACATCACAAGTACTTAATCACGACTTAATCCCGAATAAGGTGTTGACGAAGACTGCGAGTCTCATTAAACCTTTCCAGGAAAGTGGCTAGCCTGCGAACTTTGGTACTCCATGTGTGGTAAGCCTGATCAGGGTAAATGTCAAAAGCAAGGGTAAAGTTCACGACAGCTTGAATTCGATTAACCCACCTGTGTTCATACATGTAACTATGCAGATAAGTGAAAGCAATGTCAATCAGTGAGCACAATCTCTCCGGAAAGCATTGGGGATAGCCATATTATCTGCACAACCAACTGGGAGAGTATGAGATGACTTCAAATAATCCCAGCAGAACCACTCCGCCTTTAGCTACATGGGTAGTCACGAAGGAGATCACCCACCAGGGGCAAGTCCAACTAATATTCTCAATAGTGCGGGATCTCATAAAGTTACGACACTCTTCAAGAGTAAAATTTTTGTGATTGCGATCTCCAATTCGGACCAGGGAGCGTCTTCCCTAATGGCCATTTGGCATGTAATTCACTTCTTAAGGAATTGACAGAATGGCTAGCTTGTCCCATAGCCAGAGCTATAAGAAAATGAAAAAAAAGTGAGACAGCTGATTCTAACTAGAAAAGGCTAATCATGGAAGAGAATAACTTACCTGAAGCAGCAACCTGCTACCACGAGAAGTAGTCTCATTTTCGTTGCTAGCCGAACGAACATAGATCAAAGTTTCTGCTAAGCTGAGAGTGATGGGAGAATCTCCGTCCAACATCCGAGAGATAATAGGTAAGTATGAAAAGCTGCAAATACCTGTGGTTGTTTCACATAGAAAAACCCTCCAGTAATAGCAAACAGGCAAGGGGCAACCAACTTTCATCATTTGGGTCGAGACCTTGAATTATATCCAGAGCTACGAAAAGCTTCAAACCTCTAGAGTCAATACAGACCAGCCTGCGCTTATCAGCTCTTGTAGATATGGCAGAGCAATTTGCAAGTCAGTCGGAGACATAAAAAGTCCACAAAAATCCTCACACATGGGACAGAGTTCTTGATCACCAAAATGAAAAACATTGTCAATAGGATCCCAGAATTCTATTGCGGCATCTATCAGTTCTTGCTTGATGAAGATTCGGGCATACTCCTTCATATTCCTCAGACCACAATGATCAAGTCTAGACCAACCATTGGTATTTTTGAGATAACTGTTCAGGTCACAGCGGAATCTCACATAATCATTCATCGCAAAGTCAGAAATGGAGAAAGAAGGGTAGCGATTCGCTATACGTAGTTCATGGGGCAATTTACCAATACTGGTAGATTACCCCACGAACTTGATTCTTGTTTCAGCTAAAGGCTATATATGTAAAAGATGCAATTAATGGAAAATGAAGCATTTCATAAAATTGTATTTTCACGAACTGAAGTGGCAAGATTGTACCATACAATGTCCCAAAATCAAAAAATGTTGGTCACTGAAAAAAAAGTCCTAAAGTCTACTACTCGAACCCCGGGTTATCAAACTCTGGGCGATAGTCCGAGGAAAGGTCAAATGAGCTAGAAGGATCTGGCTGTGAAGGTGGCTGTTGCTGTGGTGGTCCCCCGACAAGCCTAAGACTCTCAATCTCTGCATTCAGCCACTGAATATGTGCCTGCAAAATAAAATGTCATCATATATTTTCATAACATTGCATTGCATGCATCATATTTTCCATAAGCAGGAAACTCACCAACATCTCAGCATTATGTCCTGATACAAGGCATTGGAAGGCCTGGAAATATCCCCAATCCATGACGCTCTCAGTAACAGGAATCTGGGATCAAGACATGGAGTCAATAACCGGGTCAAAAAGAAGAAAACATAACAGTTGTAAAGCTAAGTACTTACATGAGTAGTATCTGTAGGAGCATAAATCGCCGGCCTTGCTGGATCCTAATACGGCTCAAGCATGGGGGTGTACTAGCTCCCGTCAGGCCTGAACATGATGAAGCTCAACTAGTTGGGATGAGAGACTCTCTTCCCAGACACCATTACCGAGTCCGCAAAAGCACTTGCGGAAGAAGAAAAGGAGCTCGTACCTTGAGCCCTGGCCCTTTTCCGGCCATGATGTTCCTATTTTCAAAGAATAAATACGAAAGCAAAGTTAGGAAACAAGCATGTCAGATTTTTGAAAAAATAGCCAATTTAAGTATAAAGCTTACCCTCACTCTGGTCATGCCTCGCGAGCTCGAAGGACCATCTCTACCTGAAGGGCCTGCCCCACCGAAAGAACCAGCAACTCCTGAAGGGCCATCACCTCTAACCAAGGGTGACCTGGTAGGTCTATCATCCTCGGTGTTTGCCGGAACAGGCTCAAGATCCACAGTAGGCCATCCTAAGAGTGGGATCCGGCAGAACTCCTCATAACGACCCGGCAAGCTCGTGATAATGTACTCCTCCCCAAGATGAGATAATGCGCTAAAATTGTTGGAAGTTTGAGGCCAGAACAACCAAGAAGTGGTGGAGGAACCAGCCTAACCCTGGGAGGAAGATGACACCCCTCTATCCTGCTTTCTAGGTACCACTCAAGAGACTGCGGACTTGCCATAACCAGATGCTTCCTCACGAAGGGCTGGGCCGCAGTCATCTCTGGAGTCCACTTAGCTGCACGATCATCCCAAGGAGCAGTCTTGATCTGCATTAAAATCAATTCAACGTAAGAATGCATAAGTACAAAGGAAAGCATAAAAGGTTGAGTCAATTACCTGATCAAAAGTAAGGCTCCGGAGTCGCTGCAGGAGCTGGGTCCGAGTCAGCTGGATTTCCCATCCTCGGAAGTAGTGTAAAAGCCTAGGAAACTAGGAATAAGTGGTCTTCGGGACCAACAAGGGCATATTTAGAATCCCCGTCTCAAAAAACCAAAACTACAAAAAAAAGAGATCAAAGGTCAGAATGAATGAACATTCAAGGAAAGATGAAAATGAAAATTCAGACTAAGTCGGGAAATTTTACCGTAAGAATCTGAAGAGAAGACTTGAACTTCTCAATCCTGTTCCTGGCGCACTGATCTAGTGCCCAGTACATATGAGCCAAGACGGCCCGATCCCAAGCTAGGTTATTAAACTCAGTAAGACTGACCATGCTTGGTAAGATATTAAGATTAATATCGGACCGCTCGGTCGGGAAACAAAACCATGATAGAGTGGTAGCAATGAAAGCCTGAGCCTCACAGTCGATAGGGCTACCTGCTCCCTGCCCACTCATCTAGTAATCCATCAGTTGCTCGCAAGAAATGGAACCCCTGGTAGAGCCAGAAAAGCCAATCAATGCCTCAATTGCCTCTCTGTCAAAGTGATAACATGAGAAGGCGGCATTGAACTCGACTATGGTCCCGGTGAATGGCAATCCAGTGATGACGTAGTAGTCAACATGGGTGATGGTAAACTCCCCGCATGAGTAATGGAAGGTATGAGTGGTATCAGACCACCGACTCAGCAAAGCAGAAACGAGGCCCTTCTTCAGATAAGAATACCCTCATGAGCGCATATATACGATGTTCCGAACCATAGGACCGATACTGGTGCTGTTGACGATGAATTGCACAGAAAGAGAAAGAGCCTTGAACCACTTGTGCACATGCTATACACGAGCTTTGTGGTGCTCGATCACCTGCACATAAAAAAAATTCACAATTCATATATAAACATCTGATAACTCCAGTGGTTATCGGATCCAACATGCATTTTTTCAAAAATCTATGCATTCATTAGCGACTGAGATAAAATCATGCATTGAAATAATTTTCTAAGTTAATTCCGTGACATGGAATAATTTTCTAAATTAATTCCATAACATGGAATAATTTTCTAAGTTAATTCCGTGACATTGAATAATTTTCTAAGTTAATTCCGTGACATGAAACAATTTTCTAAGTTAATTCCGTGACATGGAATAATTTTCTAAATTAATTCCGTAACCTGGAATAATTTTCTAAGTTAATTCCGTGACATGGAATAATTTTCTAAGTTAATTCCGTGACATGGAATAATTTTCTAAGTTAATTCCGTGACCTGGAATAATTTTCTAAGTTAATTCCGTGACATGGAATAATTTTCTAAGTTAATTATGTGACATGGAATAATTTTCTAAGTTAATACCGTGACCTGGAATAATTTTCTAAGTTAATTTCGTGACCTGGAATAATTTTCTAAATTAATTCTGTGACATGCATTAATTTTCTAAATTAATAATTTTTTCCTAAAAAATAATAAATAATAACATCTAAGGAAATTTTCTAAAATAAATTAGGCATTTAAATAAAATTCTGCAACATGCATTAGGTTTTTTCCTAAAAATTCCACGACATGTATAAATTTTAAAATTCATAAGCAAAGGAAAGAAGACTGACCAGGTTGCGAGACAGATGTCCCGCCGGATCCAGCGCCTTGGGGACCGGAGAAAACTTATCAATGGAATGATATTTCCAACCAGCAAGCATCACATAAATAACCTCCGCAGGAGCAAGTGGAATATCAACCTCAACCCTATCAACCTCAACCCTCCGGGGAGTAACAGTAATAGCAAGAAGCCCAACTCGAGCATTATGGAGCTTATACAACATAGTGACCTCGAAGAATCGGAGCAGAAGTGGCATAACAGGGAAGAAAAATAAAGAAAACATCGCATAAAGGCGCATGAACTCGAATTTCTAGAGAGAAGTTAGAGAGAGAGAGAGAGTTGAAAGTGTGAAAAATGAAGGAGGGGTGGACTTGTATTTATAGGCAAGGCGTAGGAGGCGTAATTAGCCGCGGGGCTAATTATCGGGATACGTGCCACGCTCCGCGCATGCCATGTAGCCTGGTGTAATGGTCCAATAATCGACCGTTACACCGAGGGAATTAGCCTCGCGGCTAATTCCGGGGGTAAAATGGTAAATTTACCATTTTACCCCACTTTTTGATATTTTCTCCATTTTTAACCTATTTTCAGTTCCGATTTCAACCGAGCGGACCAAAAATATTCTGAAACACGCACCAGCATGTTTTCTTTCACTTGAAATTTTTTCAAAATTTTCAGGTTTAAAATTTTCGGCTCCACGCCAGTTCAAATTTTCGGCTCGATGCTAATTTTAAATTTTCGACCCCGCATCATTTTTAAATACTTTTAAAATACAATTTATTCGCCCACATTAATATTTTACTTAAATAGACAAAATAATTTGTCCTTAAAACATTTAAATACCTGCTCATGCATTTACACAAATTTCTCTACGGATCGAAATTTTTATAAGCAAGGGGCAAACTGTTAGCACGGTTCTCTCGACCCGATGAGGAAATTTACCGACTTCTAAACGGATCCAAACGGAGCCGAATTATCATATTTTGAGGTAAAAAATCCAAAATTCGAAAAACCACATTCCATGAAAAGTATGATTTCTCATTTCCCACAAACGGATAAAAAGTCAACCAAAAGTCAAAACAGCTAATTAGCCCCGCGGCTATTTACCAAGTTAAATAGCCGCGCGCCTAATTACCTACTTTAAGGATAATCCTTATTTTAGGCTGCACGATTAACCGAATGGTGGGCCATAGGTAAATAACCCCGCAGCTACTTACCTCAATACTATAAATAGAGGGCTTCGCCCCTCATTTTTAGATATCCAGCTTTGACCAGATCGAACCCTTAGAGCAAAACTAGTTCGTTTTTATCTCTAACCACACAGAAACTCTGCCAAATTGAAATCATTTTAATCCAAATCATTCGAGCCTTAATTTAAATCAAGTTTCCACTACAAACTTTGATTTCAAACTCACCCAGACTCGATAAAACTCCGTTTAACTTGAGATTATAGTCATAACTCAAGTTCAAACTCACTCAAATAGCCTTAAACACTTACAATCACTCTGATTCCAATTTTCCTCAAAGTCTTCTCGTCAAGCCAACGATAATTCATTCTTGAACCGGTATTCACGTCATCCTGGAAAAGCGAAAAGGTAGCTGAGGGTACTGGCTCTAAGCCTAAAATCTATTTTGATCATTTGTCATTGCATGCTTGGGGTAAAGAGCCACTAGAGCTGCTTTACCATTTAATTTTCAATAAAATGTTTTAATATGTGAAATGAGTATGCAGGTGAAGGTTGGGTGCCCGAGTTTAAAAGGAAACTCCTCCCGAATATTAAGGTAAATCTCAATTAGCGCCGTTGTTCTGCCCAATTTTTATTTATGAATTATAGCTTTCTTAAGCCGTCGTAATGCCAAAATTATCATTTAGGTCATAATTCTCATTTTCAGAATAAAGTTAGTAACTATTATATCCGAACTCAGAATCTCTATTTTCAAGGTATAAAAATCCCATCATGGATCAGTATACCACTATTCCCGGTGGAGCTGAACCGGGTGGCGACTCTTCTTTTACTATAAAATGAAATATTAACTTTGTTTTATTCATTTTTTATCATTTTAAGTTGAAAATGGCTTCTCTAAAATGAATTTACTCACTCCCCAAAGAGAAAATGCCTCTTTTAAGAACACAACCACACACACTCTCATACATGGGTGGATTCGTGCCTCGCATAGTCTGACCCATTTCCCGAAAAAGACTTTCAAAACCCCGCCCGCTCACAAGAGTGTTCTAGCTAACACCATGTCAGTAGGTTCCTCTTCTATCACTTTGTAGCTTGGGTAGTCATAGACGTAAGCAAAGATCTTGAAACCGAGGATTTTCATGTCATTGATCTCCATTGGCTCGGGTGCACCATCATATTTCTCCTCGAATGATCTCCTACAGACGCTGACCTTGTCATAGAAAATTAGATTCATGTTGGTGCATCTTCTCCCACTTGACAAACCCTACACCGAGTTTTTCCTTCTTGTTACATATGGATATTGTGTTGGCAATTCCTTTTAGATTCTTCCCTAGCCCTTTCCCGGGCTTGTATCCCAATCTAATCATCTATTTACAGATGGCAGGTGAGTAGTTGGAAAAAGTTGTATCAAACTCCATTTTTGCTTTGGAAGCATTAGAGTTATGGAATTTCTTCTTCTGAAAGTCCTCAATTTCAATTGATCTATTTTCTATTTTTAGTTTGCTTTTATGAGAATGTAAAAGCATGAAACCTTTACTACCCTACAAATGATCCTCTTCTACCTTCCTTGATTCTAATCATGGCTTGCGAAAATAGCTTCTTTTTGCCCTAATTTAGACTTCTGTATTGCGCATCTCTTTGATAGAAAATCGCATGAAAAAGAAATTGTCTTAAAGATTTCTTCACTGTCTAACAAACCTATGCGGAGGTACCCCTGGATAAATCTGATTTTTAGATTCTCGTCGTTGCTAGAACTATGATTACTGAAAAGGGTGGTTTTGAGTATGTGCATATAACACAACAATATTATGAAGATCACGAAAAATAGTGTGATTTTGAATTGATTAGACGTCTAATCATTGGGAAGGATGATTCGCCAAGGAAAGTGGAAGACCTCAAACCATAGCTTTCTTTGATTTAGGGAATCAAATCTGACTAGAAACTAATTTTAATCGAGAGAGGTTCTATCAATATTTTACTAGATTCAGCAAAGATTAAGAATTTTTTCTACAGCAAAGGCATTAATCTCAAACTAGGCATTATCCTTTTATACCCATCGGTGCCTGAATTTGATGCCGTTTGCTCATAAGGTTATTACTGCTTAGGGGTGGGTTAAGCTCAAAGCTTTGCCTTGGAAATACTGGGATCCACGAATGTTATATGAGATTATAAGTAGCTTTGGAGTGCTTCTTAGGGTTGATATGCCCATGCTAAAAGGTAGTTTTGGACACCATGCTAGGGTTCTTTTAGATGTTGATCTATCGAACCCCTTGCCCATTTTATTGGGGTTGAAAGGCTAGGGAATGAGATTTGGATAGATGTAATCTATGAGAATCCCCCAGCTTTTTACAAATTATGTAGCTCGGTTGGATACCATCACTACAAGAAAAATTGCAATCTGCAAGGGAATGGTTGCAAGTGAAAAAAAACCCTTGCAGATACAATAACTTGCAACGTAATTTGCAATAGAAGATATATTTCCTTGCAGATCTTTAAAAAATAAAATATTGAATAAAGTTGCTACGGAAATTGCAAGTTTTCTGAAATTCGCCTGCAAACATTTGGAGGGAAACTTTGGTGCGAAATATTGCAACAAAAGTTGTAAGACTTTTTTCATTTTTCGTGGAAATGATAAAAATATTAACAAAATTAAAAATAAGATAAATAATATAAAAACGTTGACGGGTTGATGTAAAAGCCACAAAGGGTTTAGGGTTTCATTTATCTCTGCTTCCGCTAACTCTTGTTTCTTCACATGCCGCCGCATGCCTCATCTGCTCGCAATCACCGTTATCTTTTTATTTCATCGTTGTCCTTTTCTTTTTCCTCTAACATCTCGTTTCTTTCACTCGTGAAATCTCATCCGCTAAAGCAACTCTCTAAAGCTTCTCTGCAAATCGGCAATGCTTGCTCCATTCTCCACATCACCGTTTCTTCCGGTAACCTACAGGTATTTAGAACTTGTGTAACCTTAATTATATGATTGAAAATGATTTCACCTCTTGTTGTGTTTTATTTGAGTGCTTGGGTTGTAATAACACTAGTACTGTATGAGGAAGATCTGGAATTTTAAATTCACTCTTCAACTCAGAAATTGATCTTCATTTAGTCAGGAATTGGCTCTGTTTTAGAAGGTTAAGAATATATAGCAATTGCAGTTAAGAAAAGATCAGTTCGTTGAAAATTCAAGTTCATAAAGTATGGGATCTTCCATACAAGAGGTAAAAAGTGAAATTTCAAGAATTTTTCTCTAATTTTGTGTCGCGCTGAAACTGAGGTTGGATTTTAGTGAACCAATTTGAACATGAGTTCTATTACTAGGTGTAGACAACATGGTTGATTTGGAATAGAGAAATAACTCAACATAAAGCTAGAAGAGATGTTAGTAGTGTTTGTGAAATGATAAAATCTGAAATACCATTGCTCTCAAGCTTAAGGTGTCATGGGTCATAAGGTAGGATTCATTATCTTAGAATTACCCTTTGTCCATTAATGGTTCAGAAATGGATCAACACAATCTAAATGAAAATTTATGGTTATGATTTATAATTTCTAACGAGTTGTTAGTTATTCTCTTAAACACAGTTCTAGGTGCCCCTTTTCTCGGTTTTGTGGTTGAAGTTATTAATTAGCAGTATAATGAAAGGAAAAGATTGAAATTAGCTAGCT
>CAOJBI010474009.1:0-12384 GCA_948277035.1 Euphorbia corollata
AAAGAGACTTCCGGGTGAGTTTTTATTTTATTGTAATATCACCGGTTTTTGAAACCATTCGAATCGTTCTTGAAACAAGATCACATCGCGGATTTGAGAAAATCTAAACCAATTTTCCGCCTTTGTGGTTGATTTTCGATGATAAATCCCTTCAATTGGTATCATGAGTGAGGTTTCTTTCAAGTTGATTCGATGGATATGGTTCCATAAAGATTCTTGTTCTTGACAGGAATGGTTTTTGGAATTTTCTTTACATGGGTTTTTGTTATTTTTCCCATGAGATTTAACAAGATATAAATTGAATTTAATTTATGCTCTTGTTGTTCTTGATTGTGTTTCTATGAATTTGAATGAATGTTAAATCTACCCAAAATCATGTTTTGATTTTAATTATAAAAAAATAGTTTTTCCGACCTGCCGGTTGCTGCGATGGCTGCAGTTCCCGTAAGGGAACTGCTGCCATAGGCAGCAACAAGCTGCTGCCTAGGGCAGCAGCGTTAACAAGCTACTGCCTTGGGCGGCAGCGTTAATTGCTGCTGCCTTGGGCAGCAGCGTTGATTGCTGTTGCCTTTAGGCAACAGCGTTGCTTGTTGCTGCTTTGGGCAGCAACTGCAGCAAGCTGCTGCCTTTATGCAACTGCAGCAAGCTGCTGCCTTTATGCAGCAGCAGTTGCATTTGTAGCAGGCTGTCCCGAAACAGCCTGCATTGTTGGTTCGGTCGGATATTTTTCGGGTCTTATTTTTAAATTATTATGTGTTTCTGTTTTCTTTAAAAAAATTCATTTTTGATAAAAGCGGTGAACTGAATCGTGTTTGTTGAAATTGAAATTAGTTTTGGGTGAGTTTAAAGAATTACATCCATGGGGTTTAATTATTAAATTAGAATTTTAGTGAGGTCAATTTATAAATAATTTAACCCTAATACTAATTTCTGAATTAGACTATAAATAGCCTACTTAAAGAATAGAAAACATAATTCTATATACACAGTAAAACGTGAGTGGCTATAGAATTGAGGCATTCGGTTTTCTTCTTGCTCTATTCTTCATCTTCTACGTCTAGCAATGGTCCCGGGTTCCATAGGTGTTCGCACGTGACGTCGGAGAAGCTTCCTCTCTGCGAGCTTTGTTACATCTGTCTCGAAAGAGACTTCCGGGTGAGTTTTTATTTTATTGTAATATCACCGATTTTTGAAACCATTCGAATCGTTCTTGAAACAAGATCACATCACGGATTTGAGAAAATCTAAACCAATTTTCCGCCTTTGTGGTTGATTTTCGATGACAAATCCCTTCAGATTTTAGATCAAAGAAAGGAAAATCTACATCTATGATTCGTTGATATATAGGTTAAGCATACAAGATACAACTACAGTTGCACAAAATTATGCAAATGTCATCCCATATTATTTGCATGCATTCCAAATATTCACCCCAAACAAGGAGTTGATGAGTCTGAAGCCATATGCAGAAGGGGATCCTTTGAGGCCTCTAGAAGTTGAAATGGTGGACAACATTCCTCAACAAGATACCAAGTGATTTGTTTCAATCATTTTAAAAAAATTGAAAATTTTTATGTCATCCCATATTGCTGCATTTAACATGATAAATTTGGTATGTTGTGTAATTAAATTTCAGTGATTATGGAGTGTTCGCGATGAGTTACATTGAGCACATGATAGAGAGAAAACCATTCCCCCAAAAATTCAATGTTCAAGCACTCAGAACAAGACTTTCTTTCAGCTTATACAAGCATGGGATGACCAAACAAGAAAATAACCTGGAGAGCGATGAGGACTAAATACAAGAATGATATGTCTAGTTTATGGATTGATAATGTGTAGTTTAGAAGTACAATATCTGGAATTCTTTTTATGTTTGCATGGATTATAAGTAAAATGATGTCTTTGGATTTTATACAAGGTAATGTTCAATTTGGATTTTAAATACACACATTATACAACGTATATAATGTGTATAATGGGGATAACTTATCAAAGCCTGAAAAAATTAAAATAAAAAAAATGTCTTATACAACGTATAAAACATGTATAATGACAAAAAACA
The DNA here is from genome assembly GCA_948277035.1 of Euphorbia corollata. Lineage (NCBI taxonomy): Eukaryota > Viridiplantae > Streptophyta > Magnoliopsida > Malpighiales > Euphorbiaceae > Euphorbia > Euphorbia corollata. The sequence continues at coordinate 2,066 of CAOJBI010474009.1, forward strand.
TAACCTAATACACAACGTATAGAATATGTATAATAAACAATATAAAAGCCTGAAAATAAAACAGAAAAAAACATGAATTATACGTATAATACATGTATAATGACAAAAAAGCAAATAAACACAAACACAATAATAACTGAAAAAAAGGTTGATATAAAATGTGTACTATACAACGTATATAATGTGTATAAGGGGGATAACTTATTAAAACCTGAAAAATTAAAACAAAAAAATATGTCTTATACAACGTATAAAACATGTATAATGACAAAAAAACACTGTGACAAACACAATAACAACGAGAAAAAAGTGATATAAAAATTTGTATAATGTGAATTACATCAACAAAAAAAGTCTATAACAAAAATGTATCAAAACAATTATCTATATTTCATTTCTTAACTCCACTACAAGATCTCTTATTGTGACCTAAATCACCACAAGTACCACATTTAACTTTGACCCTTGTTTTTCGCTCCAAAATTGATCTTATTCTTTGCTTCCTTGGTCTACCCACCTTAATCTTTGCTTCTGGAGGAAAAATAATCTGCTCATTGACTTCTGCAGGTATATCCCATGCCTTCCTCAAAAGGATTGGAAATACAGTACCTTGATATGTAGCCACATACTCTGCCTTTGAATAGTAAATAGAAGAATATACATGACTACTCAAATTAAACTTCCTAATATATGCAAGAGCATGCGCGCAAGGAAGCTCGTCCAATTGAAATATTTGACAAGTACATCCTCTTTTATTCATATCAACAACATATTTATCACCATCCTTTGAAACAGCTACCAAATTGTTGGTAGAAGGACTAACCTGCAACAAATATTATACAAACATAAAGTAATAGCCAAAAAAACATATACTGAAAATAAAACAAAAAAAAATTATGAGAAAAACAAATCACCTCCATTTTTGAAGCCATGTCATACAAATTTAAAAGAAGTAAATGCTGCCTTGGAGATAGAGCTGATTGTGTTTCAACTGTAATTTTCCTATGTTTAAAAAACAATCTTGCAGTAAACCTAACAAAAACTCCACTAAAGTAGTTATTAGCATAGATCTAGCTTCGGTTATCATTGAATTAAAAGATTCAGCAAGATTCGAAGTCATAGTCATAAACCTTTTTCTTGGAGAAATCAACCTCGTCCACCTCTCAAAACCCACTATTTCCAAATACACTAGGATTTGTGGACTAATATTAGCCAACAGAAGCATATTATCATTAAAATCTTTTAAAGTGTACGCTTCATAAGCAAGCCTGAAATACCTAGACATATCCTTGGTGTTTGATTTAAATTTCAGTTTCATGTTCTAAAGAAGATGATAAGTACAAACAACATAAGGAATGTCAGGAATAACATTTTCACAAGCATTCTGAATGCTTTGATGTCTATCAGAAACAATAATCATGCCTTCTCTCTTCTTAAACACATCCATAAACTGTCTAAAGAACCAATTCCATGAACAATCATTCTCACCATCCACAATTGCAAAAGCTAGTGGAAAAACCATGCCTGAAAAAAAATGAAATTATACAATGTATAACAGTGGTATAACATTGCCAAAAAAACTAAAAATGCATACCATTAGCATCAGGTGTACTGGAAAAAATAAGTGTCCCACCATAACAAGATTTTAGAAAAGTTGCATCTACAACAACGATCGGAGGGCAATGCTCCCATCCTTGAACTGAAGCATGAATACCAATGAAAAGATACAAAAACTTATTTCCTTTCAACTCAAGAGACACAACTGAACCAAGATTAATCGACTGAACCATATACAACAAACGTGGCAACTCTGAATATGAGTGTTTAGCAGATCCCCTAATCATATTCATAGCTATCTCTTTCGCTTGCCAAGTATTTTGATAATTAACTTCAGTACCTAATATATTCCTCACATCAGAAACAATATCACTTGGAGTGTAAATACGCTTATGCGTTAAGAATGGATTCTTGATAATCTTTGCAACAACAGACCTAGTAACCTGCCTTTTGTCACTGTATCTAAGATCTACATTACATGAATGTTCCCCAAAAAACTTCCTAACAATGAAATACCCAGTATTTCGCCTACATGATGCCTTCATAAACCAAAAACAACTATCATCAATACAACAAATCCAAAACTGTTTTGGACACGACTTCACAACCTTGTATTAAAATTTATTATTGACGGCAAAAAAGGTCATCGCATCTTTCAAAACTTCTTTATCCCTGAATACTTGATTAACCTCAATAGAACGAATTTTATAATCAGAAGTACAAAAACCATCAACCACATCCTCCTCAATATATTTACAAACTTCTTCAAACATATCCATATCCTGCAACACTTTAGCCCTAACATTTCTTAAATACACAGAATTATGATAATCAAGTGATAAATCAACTAAACGAGAATGTTCAACATCCATTTCACATCCAAAAGTATCCACATCAGTATCCAAAACTTCAGCTAAAACTGCAAAAAAAAACAAACAACAAAATTCTTTTTAAAAAAACCTATTATACAATGTATAATAAAAACTATAATACACTATATAATCATAGAAAAACCGAAACAAAAACACTAAAAAACATAGAAAAATACCTTTATTGCAAGTCACAGCATCCTCTTGAAAATATGTATCATAGATAGGAAAATCCATAGGATTAGTGGTAGAATTGCGCATGTAAAAATAAAACTGAAGAGACATGACATTTAAAATTTCTAGAGGTAAAGAAGAAGGAGACATCTTAAACTGAAATTTAAATCTGCAATTCTCAACATTAACATTGATATTCTGAGAAATAATGCGTTCAAAATCAGAGAAAACAGTAGACAAATCAAAATTCAAACCACAATAGTCATAATCCACAAAAATCATATCATCAGACCATGATCCACCATGATGAATCAATACACCAACCTTCTCCATCAAAAAAATTAATGAAAAACCGAAACTCAAAACAAAAAAATTGAAAAATCAAAGCGAAAATGATAGAGAGCTAAAATTGAAAAAGGCTACACACAAATCGGCAAAAAAACCAAAAAAAATCAGAAGAAAAAGGAATAAAAGAGAACAAATCGCAAAATGAACAGATCGAATTCAATAGAGAACGAGACGGAAACGACAAGAAAAAGAACAAATCGGAAAAGGAACCGAGGAAACAAGAAAAATCATAAGAAAATGAGACATAGAGAAGCAGAAAAATAATCATGAAGCATGGAGAAAAGAACGAGGTCGAGAGATGCAGAGCCAGAGAGAAAAGAACGTAATAGGAAAAAATTAGATCTAGTTAAGGGTAAAGTTGATAATAAATACCATTTAGTTTAAAAGTAAAAAAATCTAATATATTAAGGTATATGGTTAAAATACCCTTAAAAAAACTATCACTACCAGACATTAAGTAGGGTAAATATTTGGGCTTTTGAAGACCTAGGCTTGAAACATCTAATTTAAAGTACGAGTTAATGAAGAAATTTCTCGCTAAGCAATGTATTTAAGTATCAAGTTAAACTTAAATGGATAGGTGTGACATGGCCACTTTTAAACAGGTTAATACTTAATTGTGCCATAAACTAGATGACGCTGGTTGATTGAATTACACTGGTAAATTATTGTGTATTTAGAATTAAGACAAAATGCAACAAAAGAACTAACCTCTAGAACATTGTGGTCATGCTTCAAACAAATCAATTTAAGAATTGGAATTCATTTGGAAACGAATTCTGAATTGCTACGCGCCTCCCCTTTTTACTTCGCGTCACCCCTTTTTTTCCTTTAGCTTTCCGATTTTGCCCTTGCCTACTTTTATTCATCAAAAACACACTTCACCTACAAAAATCTCATTCTCAACATGGATAAACGGAAAGGAAAGGAACCGGCCAAGTTTCAGGTTAGTTTTTTTTCATTTTTTTAAATATCAAAACTGATTGGCCATTTTTTCCAGCCTGTCACTGTTTTTGCCGGCCAAACAGACTGTTTCTCCTCCTCCTTGGCAACGAACAGAGATGGTTCGTTTCCTTGGCTGTCGTTGAGGCCGGCCATTTAAATGAATGGCCTTCCAAATAGGCCAGCCATTTTAAACTGGCCGGAATTTCTTTTTCCGACAAGAAATTCCGGCCAGGTTTTTATTAAATAAAATTTAATAATTTTATTTAAGTTTAATTTTAATTAGTTAGGATAATTTTGTTTAGTTAGAATTAGTTAGGAAAATTTCGTTTAGTTAAGAAAATTTGTTTAGTTTTAATTAGTTAGGGAAATTTTGTTTAATTTTAATTAGTTAGGAAAATTTTATTTAGTTTTAATTAATTTGGAAAATTGCGGAATATGTTTACGAAAATTTTCAAATGATAGGTTTTAATATTTTCACGACAATTTTGAGATTTAGAAATTTCAGAAAATCTAATGTTCTTGTGTAAATAATACGTAGTTTTTATTTTTTTATTAAAAAATTTAGTTACGTTGTATAAATTATACATATTTTTTATTTTTTTTATTTATAAATTTAGTTATATTGTATAAATAATATGTATTTTTATTACTTGTCTGAATTTTTTTTACTTCAATGATGAAAACAGGGTCCAGGAAAAGGGAAGTGTATGGCTACGTTAGAGCAAACAATGAATTCAGACAAGCGTAATGTAGTAGCCCATGCTCTAATTGCGTCTACGAGGCGATAGAGGCAGCGGACAGAGGTCGAGGAGTTACAGAAGCTGCTCTTGTCGTTTCATGTGCAGAATTAGGTGCTAGTGGTGGTGTACAGTTTAGTCCACCAGTATTTAATGCTGCCAAGTATGAGTTAGATGAAGATGATGAGGACTCAAAGCGAGCTACAAGTGAGGAGGCAATGAATATTGATGATGACATGGAGGATGAGACGATTGTGGTGAAGAAAAGGCGTCAGGGAAGATTTGTAGCCGGAACTTCTTCTAGTAGTCGGTCCCAAAGTAGGAGGGAGAAGGAGACGAAATGGAGAGTTATCGACCCTAATCCCGGAGGCCCGTTTGTTGCTGACACGATCCTGAGTTTTTTGGGATATGTCGCATATCAAATTTGGGAGGGGAAAACGAGGGATTATTTGAAGTGCCACAACAGAACCTCGTGGTTTGAAGAGCATAGAGTTTAGTTTGATGGATTGGATGGGAGAGCAAAGGACATTCTCGACAGGACTAGGCTGAGCCACTTGTCCTTTATTACGTATAATCACATTGACCATGATTTGATTTCTGCTTTTGTTGAGCGGTGGCAGCCAGATATGAATTCGTTCCACTTACCATTTGGGGAGATGACTATTATGATGCATGATGTGCATTATATTTTAAACATTCCTATTGATGGACTATTAGAGGAGGAAGGCAGTATTGAGGACATGAAGAACGTAGTGATGGAGATGCTTACGATTGAGGAAGAAACGGTGAATGAGTTATGGTTGCACGGTGGAGTTCAAGCAAAGATAATAGCGTAGAGATATCATAATGGCCAGTGACCAATCCATGCGAAGCTTGCAGGTTGGATGTTGTTGATGTTTCCAGGAACCTTGTTTGCAAATAATAGTGGTAATCGTATCCGACTGTCTTGTGCTTTAGAGATGAATGATGAGTTGAATAGTGTACATGGATACGCATGGGGTGCAGCTAAATTGGCATACTTGTATCGCTAGCTTGGTTAGGCTAGTCGAGGTGATTGCAGGAAGATTAGTGGATATTTGACTCTTCTCCAGGCTTGGATATACGAGTATTTTCCTTATTTTCGACCCCATACACGGTATTCTATTGAGGAAGGACATGCTAGCGTTGATGTGGGCACCACGTGCAGAGTCCAATGGTGCCCGTTTGGATGCTATACGTTTGCGGATTGATCAGATGACATCAGCAGAGGTATAAAATGTTTTCGTTTTACTTTTAATGTGTTTATTTCGTTGCTTTGAATGTGTAAATGTTGCAGGTGAGGTGGCTACCCTATGGTCGTAATCCTAGTCAAGCTATTTCGCGGACCTTGTACATGGGCTGGATACAATATCGTGATATTATTGAGCCTTACATGCCTTGGAGGGTGTTGAGACAGTTAGCTTATGTACATACCACCCCGATGCCCAGCTACAGACCACAGAAAGCATACAGGGCTTGGAACAACATATTGTACAGGATTGAGCATCCATTGTGCATCACCAAGGATGCGTGGCTTACTTTTCCTATCTCAAGCTGTATGTTCGTCGCATATTTTCAAGCTGCTGATCAAGACCCATCTGCATGTACTGATGACTACTTGAGGTGGTATGAGCAGCATTCTTATCGATATCTGCTCAACATGCAGCAGCGGGATGTATCACAGCCTCATTCCAACAGTGACTATGTAAGTAATTTATTTCATGTATGAGTTATTTAATTTATTCCCTAGTTAGATTATAAATATTTTTTAATTCCCAAACTATTTAATTCTTTCACTTGAATAATTAGGTTCTTTTGATGGATTTAATGTTACTTATGTTTTTTTAGTAGGTGAACCAATTTGCGGATGGATACAAGGAGATGATTATCCTACTGGGCACTATGGGGCATCAAGAGAAGATGAACCAGATTAGTGCTAAATTCGAAGGGTTAATGAATGAATGGAATGAATCACAATGAGACAATGTTTATTATATGGTTAGACCTTGTTTAATTTTATATGTTTAAAAACTATTTTCTGAATATTGATGAATGTTAGTGTTCCTTTTATGGCTCTAAGTAATTATTGATGAATGGTAGTGTACATTTTAAGGCTCTGCAACATTATTAAAAAATTGCTCTATTCCTTTTACGGCTCTGCAACATTATTGATGAATGGTACTGTATATTTTACAGCTCTGCAGCATTATTAAAAAATTGCACAATTCCTTTTATGGCTCTGCAACATTAATGATGAATGGTATTGTACATTTTACGGCTCTGCAGCATTATTAAAAAATTTAATTGTTCCTTTTATAGCTCTGCAACATTATTGATGAATGGTACTATACATTTTATGGCTTTACAACATTATTGATGAATGTTACTATACATTTTACAGCTCTGCAACATTATTCAAAAATTGCTCTATATAAACTGCTCTTTACAACTCAAACCCATTACTTCTAAAAATCTTTTCACAAATCTGCTTTCTGTATAACAAACTCTCTTTAGCAAATCATACTCTCTACCAATGGATTATATTTCCCCATTAGATAATGGTGATGGCATTGACTACAACAGTTATTTCATAACATATACACAATTTGAATCACCAGAAGATGCGATATCATGGGCAAGGAATGTTTTGAAGGGATTTGGTTTTGAGCTTGTTACATCATCTTGGAAGGTAGGTAACAAGAAAAAACTCGTCAAATGTAGTTGTGGTCAGCCATATAGAGGCAAGGATAGATACTTACCAGCAGCTAAAAGGCAATTCTTAAAAACCAACAACTATGGTTGCTCTTTCACGATAGAATTGAGGAAAAGCTTATGGACTAGTAGATGGTCTATCAAAGTTAAACCTGGATACAATGGAATATACAACCATGCGATGAATCTGTACGATGTTGGTCATCCCTAGAAATAATAAAATGAGTCAGGAATCAAAGGAGGTTGTTGCAAAAATGAGTGCAGCACAAGCGAAGCCTTCAAACATCAAGGTAGCCCTCAAATAGAAGTTCCCTGATGAGCATATAAATATACGCCAGGTGTATAACTTGAAGAAAAGAATACGCAAAGATTCATTTGAAGGTCGGGACATCATCGACCAGTTTTACCATCTAGTACAGGAAAATAAGTACTTGCATTGGTCAAATGTTGATCCAGAAACTAATGTTCTCACTCATGTATTCATGGCACATCCAACATTAATGAACTTGTTACAGACGTTTCCTTACTACGTAGGTATCGATTCTACCTACAAAACAAAAAGATACAAGATGCATTTGATAGAGTTTGTGGGGATGACTCCTGATAATAAGAACTTTCTCATTACGTGGGCACTAATGAAAGATGAGAAAGCAAGTAGTTATGAATAAACGCTCGATAAATTGCGGCAGATGTTAGGAGATGATGTTCATCCAACTGTAATTGTACTGATTGGGTGTTAGGCCTTTTCAAGCCATTAGAGGAACTGTTTACACACACACCGCATTTGCTTTGTGACTGGCATATACAGAAGGATATTGAAAGCATGATTACCAAGTTGTTGGTAATAGAGATAGGGGCCAGAAGATGGCTAATGGGAGATGGAGACCGGTTGCTAAAGCACAGATAGTGGAAGAATACAACGAGGCTCTTGTGAATTTGCAGATACGTGGGTTAGTAGGCCTAACTTGTTATCTTACGTCATAAACACTTGGCTAATTTACAAAGAGAAGTTCATTCCTGCATGGACAAATCAAGTGTTATATATAGGGAATACCTCAAATTGTAGAGTAGAGAGTGAACATGCATCATTGAAGGATTGGATGTATACATCAACCGGGGACCTAGATATCATATGGATGAAGGTGGATAAACATTTCAATCACAAGAAATAAAAATAAAGTAAGCATATTTACTAATATTATACAATGCTATTGTTACTACTGTATTCTGATGTTTGTTAATTATAATCTTTGTTTGTTTTTATGGTTGAACTTGAAAGGTCAAGAACTAAACGATGTCCGTGCACTTCGAAATTCCCTTTTCAGTTGTTATCTTTTTATGTATCTTATCATACTCAGAAATTACTGTTTGATAAATACAATAGGATGTTAGAGTAGGGAGAAGATGTGCGTGAGAACTGTTATTATGAATATCAAACACCTCTCGGCCTACCATGTGCATGTATGTTGGTTGATGCACATGAAGCAGGAGCAGCAATCTCTACGGAGCAGATCCATCCTTTTTGGAAAACATTTATAATTAACGAACCTGGGGTGCATCAAGCATCTGGTGATTTTTCAGGGCATGCGTCGGAGGCTCACTATCGTTTTGCGAATACCAGTGATAGAGTTATATCGCACCATCCTATTATTGTGAAAAAAATGGTAAACGTACTTGAAGAACAACTTTACCCAGAATATGTAAATTTTATTGAACCCGAAGTGAACAAAAATGTAAGGGGAAGACCGAAAGGTAATAGGTCAACCTGATTTGAAAGAAGTTCTTGGGAGCATAATTCAAGGGGTCGTGGACGATCCAGCAATTCAACTCATCGTAATAGTTCATCTGGGATGCAGTCATTTCCGTTTGTAAACAATGCATCTACCTCCGATATGAACTTGCTTATTTATGAGCTTACTATTATGGTCACTAGTAGAGAAAAGGGCCTTTGGCCTCGGTTAAAAGAGGCATATTTGCCTCGGTTTTGCGCCGAGGCCAAAGCCCGCGAGAGAAAAGCTGCTTGAGCCATGGCCTCGGTTGTATGCAACCGAGGCAAAATCACGCTTATTGCCTCGGTTTCCAGAAAACCGAGGGAAATAGAGCGTTTAGTATGACGTCCTGCTGGCCTGAACTTGTCCTCGGTTTTATAAAAAACCGAGGCAAATATTACTTTTTTTTAAAAAAATATATTTTATTTAATTAGCTGCAGCATTAAAAATAATATATTTTTAATATTATATATATATATACACACACATATAAACCTGTAAACACAATACTCTAATATATATATAATCAAAATCTAAAATCAATCAATTACATAATTAATTTGTTCAAGTGAATCCAACAAAATAAGTTCTAATTAACTTCTACTTCATTGTCTATACAAGAGAGTAACCAAAAAAATCAAAATTGCTTGCAAGGATCATAAAAAAAAAGTAGAAATTCAGCAATTCTATCAAAAACATACCCTGTCAAATAAAACGCACGTAGGATAATTACATGTGATAGATCACTTGTGCGGCCAAAACATTAAGCGCTTCATTTATCTCCTCGTGACTAAAAGGATGTTTTCTACGATAATTCTGCAATATAAAATTACCTTGTTATGAACATCCAATACGTAAAAAACATATATATGGTCCATTATTGCAAAAGAAAAGACATTCAAATTCATAAGCAAGAAATGAACAATAGAAATTAAGCAAGAAATGAAGAATAGAAACTAAGACATCTAAGGATAATAGACTATTGTAATAAACAGTATCGAATGAGAAACTAAAAAATAAACAATAAACAAGATTTAACTTACAAAAAGAAAAAAAAGGAAGCCATTTTCCAATTTGTCATGGTGTAAAGCTTGGCATTAAAACAATTCTTCGAACAGTGGTCAAGATTACAGATGAAAAGACAACTGTCAGACTACAGAAAGTATCTGATACAAATGATTGCGTTTAGA
>CAOJBI010474996.1:0-17149 GCA_948277035.1 Euphorbia corollata
TATATATATATATATATATATATAAGTTAATATATGTATATAACAAGTATATATATGAACATATATAAACAAGTTATAAATGAAATTAATTAACTAGGGTTTACTCTCAGCGTACCTTTTTTGGAGTCCAGGATGGTCTGAGAGCCGGCTTGGAACCGATCGTGACGAAATTAGTGTTGAAGATGATTTTTCCGGTGCTACGGAAGTGAAAACCTTGAGAAATCAGGTTGGAAATTCGAACCTCAAAAGCTTATCGATACTACGGTGAAAACCTTTGTAAAATTGACGAAAATTAACCCGAAAAATCGTAACCGAAAGAGTAACTTGATTTAGAAATCAAACCCGAGTTTAAAAACTTAATTCCTATTGAAAACTGAGTTAAAAACGAGTAGAAACCGACGAAATAGCATAAAAACATTTTTTTATTTTTAATTAAAAAAATTTCTCATCCTCTGTCTACTGAATTGTAGCCCACCAATTGAGTAACTGGTCGCTCGACCACTTACTCCATAGTGAGTAACTGGTCGCTCGACCAGTTACTGAGTGGAGTGTGACATCACTCCACTCAATAAGTGATCGATGACACGCGTGCATGCGTCGTGCCTGCATCGCGTTTTTCCGGGTCTTTTCGACTGATTCTGACCTAACTTTTCTGGACTCTGATTCGGCCCAAATTGGTCGACCCCGAACTCGGTCCGGGCCGGAATTTTTCGGTGTTTGCAAATAGTGATTCTGTGATTCGGTGCTTTATGAATAATGATTTTCCGAAATTTTGATTTCAGTGCACGATTCGGCTCCGTTCAGGCTCTCGAAACCTTGGAAATGAAACAGGCATTGTATCCTTATTGGGTGTTGACGGACCGTACTAACAGCTGCCATCCATGACTTATTCCCAATCGGCTCCCGACATTTTCAATCGGTCAGCCACTCATCCTTTGTATTTTATTTCTTAATTGAAGGGGAAAAATGTTTTGTTTCCACAAATATCAATTAAGAAAATAAAATAGACTTCCATCATATTATTCAAATCACTTTTTCTACCAAATTATCCCCCAACCAACCTGCGAGGGACACCTTATTCCAAATTTTTGGACCAAGCCGAATTCACTCATCTCAAATTCACTTCTATTGAAACTTTTTAACTCTTAATTGAAGGGGCAAAATATTTTGCTTAAGCAAAAATCAATCAAGAAGTTAAAATGTCCGATCCAATACTAACCAATTATTTCCTCTAAAAATGCAGGATTTACTCACATCACTTATTCCAGGTTAACTACTAGGCAACTTAAAACCTAGGGGTCAACCTCGTCAACGTTTCAAATGGTGCACTTTCCCACCTCAAGGTCGACGGAGACATCACTTATTTCGGGTTAACAACTAGGCGACTTAAAACCTAAAAGTTAACCTCGTCAACGTTCCAAATGGTGCACTTTCCCACCTCAAGGTCGATGGAGACAGCACTTATTCTAGGTTACTATTAAGCGACTGAAAACCTAGAAGTCAACCTCGTCAACATTCTAAATGGTGCACTTTCCCACCTCAAGGTCGACGGAGACATCACTTATTCCAGGTTAACAACTAGGTGACTTAAAACCTAGAATTCAACCTCGTCAACGTTCCAAAGGGTGCACTTTCCCACCTCAAGGTCGACGGAGACATCACTTATTTTAGGTTAATAACTAGGCCATTGAAAACCTAGAAGTCAACATAGTCAATGTTCCAAAGGGTGCACTTTCCCACCTCAAGGTCGACGGAGACATCACTTATTTCAGGTTAGCAACTAGGTGACTTAAAACCCAGGAGTCAACCTCGTTGGATTTCCAATGAGTGCGGCGGTATTTCGTGTCCTGAAGAACTTAAACATCATCACTTATTTCGTGTTAACAACTGGGCGACTTAAAACCCAGGATTCAACCTTCGTTGGATTTCCAAGGAGTGCAGCAGTATTGCGTGTCTTGAAGAACTTCAACATCATCACTTATTTCGGGTTAACAACTGGGCGACTTAAAACCCAAGAGTCAACCTCGTTGAATTTCTAAGGAGTGCAGCGGTGTTTCGTTTCCTGAAGAGCTTCGACACCAACTTCACTCAGGTTAGCAACTAGGAGACTTAAAACCTAGAAGCAGCTTTGACAACCCATGCCACCTTTGGTATGATTTCTATCCTTTGCTAACTTTCGTATAGATACTTTGAATTACATCAGTAGTAACCACACGAGGGGCACCCTGTGAGTACGGGATTTTATCTCGCTCATAAAACGATGATGAAAACATTTTTCACTGCTCTTTTTGAATTTATTGAGTATTTTTAGGAACCGGAAGAGGTTTTAGAGAAGATCCCCATAAGTCCGAAATACCAAAATTGAGTCACAAAAGCCCATATTTTTTTAAGAAAGCCCATTTCCCAATTTAAAAATCTCTACATAATCCCTACACTTAAATTTCCTAAAAAAAGCCAAACTTATTTTAAATGGGAATGGGTTTCACTTAAGCCCATTAGCCCATGATATATAAATCTAAAATTTAGGTTTAGGGAAAGGGGGAGACTTTTTTTTTTGGAAAAAGATAAAGAGAGAGATAAGAAGGAGAAGATGGAATTCTAGAGAGAGAGGGATTTTTCTTGAAGGAAGAGGATCTTTTCTAGGAGTTCTCTGGCTCCCAAACTCTGAAATTCACGTTGGAGAGGTAGTTTTCTGAGTTAATTTTTTTTTACGTGTTTTGGGTGTTAACTTACGAATTTTCAAGCAAAAACCCGGTATGCCTCAAGTAGGTCGTCGGTACCGACCGAAATGGTCGGTACCAATGGCTTGTCTGTACCGACCGGTACCCGTGGGTACCGATCACAGACTCCATTTAGGCCTCTTTTTGACCTTTTTGGGTCATTTTCTGGCCTTTTTCAGCTCTTTTTAGTTGTTTTGGATCATTTTTTTTATCATATTTAGGCCTATTTTCATCGTTTTTGGCCCATTTTACCTAGTTTATCGTATTTTTATATTGTTTTAGGGTACCCCCATGATGGGAAACACATTTTCCCTGATATCAGACCTAACCTTATACCATGCGACACTTTCACTAATAAAATTGAGCATGAATCGAGTCTAAAACCAACCCTTTTTATAATAAAAGCGCGCAGGAAACTCGAATTTCCTTGTTTTAAATCCATTCAACACGCGACTTAAATAATCATCCTAACCTAACTTATGTTATCTAACCGAGTCTTGTTTGGTTTACTAACATTTGTTTATGGTGTGATATATCTCGTGCTAATCTTTGTGGATACAAGTAGATTTAGATTAGATGTTTGTTAGGATTTATTTCCTTCGGGTATCGCAATCGTAAATAAAAATGTATTTGTAGATATTTTGTATTTAGGACCATTTGTACCCCTATTCTCCATATGTATTAATTCCCCCTTAGAATAGGCGCATTTCAATTCTTACTTGTTTACTTATCGCACTTTATTTATTTATCGTTCTTCACCTATGTATGCTATAAACTGTTAAATTTAAACCGAAAATGATTAGAATAATTAGAAGTATCATAAAGGTGGTCACGTGTATGTAATTCGACTCAAATAACGACTAAGTAGGTAACTCATCCGGACCCGAATCTCTGTACTATGGTGCAGTTTAGGCCTAACGGATCCAGGTTGTACCGAATTTCCCGGAAGAGCTGATCCGAGTGGCGACTCTGTAACATAGGCTAGAGGTTTAAGCCTCGAGTCTTTTAGTACTTTCACATATTTTCTTTCAATCGATTTCCTCGAAAACCCCACGCCCCCATCTCACCGGGCCGGCTCCTCGCGGCGACCGCGCAGGTCGAAACATCGTCCGCTCACACCCTCTTTCACAGATACACATGAATAAAACCGATTTGAGCGGTCAAACAGGAAACACATGCATTTATTTCAGTTGATGTTCGCATTTAACGGCTCATATTTTAATGCTACTAGGTGATGTCTTGTTCTTGTTATTCATGCATTGTGCACAATGCATACCAAAATAAAGAATCTATAGAACTACTTGGGAAAAGAAATCCAGCAATTGAGGCTTTTCAAGGGCCATTCAAGGTGTGAAATCCTGCACAATCCATTCAAAGACCATTCAAGATATGAACTATGGAAAATAACAACACTAAAATTGAGGATTATTATTATGTTCACATTTACTATAAAGAACTATACCATATGACTTTGAATTCAGAAATCAAGCCATGGAGATCTCCCACTACTGGATTCAAATTTTCTATATAAATGGAAGAAATTGTGATAGTTAATCTCGGCCATTCTTCTCTATAAATACCAAAGGTCCTTGAGCTCGCAAAATCATCCACAAACACCAAACCAAATACACCATCTAAAGAGAATTTGAATAGCTTAAAAGATCTCTAGTTTCATTTCCTCAACCTTTCAGTTCGAAATTCCTACAAATAAGATTAGCATCGATGGTTGGAGGTAACATTCTTATTTCCGCATTAAGTTAAAATTAATTAAGTATAAGTATAAAAGAACTTACAGTTGGTATCAGAGCCTTTTATACATTTGTCTTGATGATTAGTGTTGCTTAAATATTTTCACACTTGAAAGAAAATGGAACTAAACAAGGTTTTGTTTGAACTTTTTGAAAATGCAATAAGGTTGTTTCGGTTTATTTGAAACTATGAAAAGTTTCATCTTAATTTTTTTTTCAATGAAAAACACTTTGAAAAAATTCTTTTGGATTTCTGAAGATAAACGTTGAAGATGATGAATAGTGATATTCTTCATAGAGAAAGGGAATGAATAATGAACACTCACTTAAAAATCTAATATTGTATAAATCCGCTTACATTATATGGTCATTTTTTATTTTCTTTATGACCATTATGTGAACATGTTTGAATTATTGTTTTATGTATAATTATTATAATAAAGAAAATTGAAATGGTGGATAGGATTGACAAATAATTATTATATTTTATATGAGTATGACATTGAAATTGTTATAATCTATTTAATTATTTTGTCTTACTATAAAAGTTAATTTGACTTTTGTTATTATTTGTTAAAAATAATAATGATAATAATAACAATAAATATAAATGGAGGGTCATTATTTATCTATTATAATAATATACTACTTCTTGAACAACCTATTGAACAACTTAATGTTGATACAACATTAAGAAGATCGACTAGGATAAGGAAATTAGCAATACCCAGTGACTATTTAGTATATCTTCAAGAAATTGACTCTAATATTGGAGTTGAAAACAATTCTAAAACATATTTCACAAGTCATGAATGCAAAAGGATCAAATCTTTGGTACAATGGTATGAAACAGGAAATGAATTCCATGAAAAATAACAATGTTCAGGATCTTGTCGAGTTATCTAAAGGGTCAAAGGCCAAAGGGTACAAATAGGTCTTTAAATAAAAAAGGGACTCATTAGGAAACATTGAAAGAAATAAAGCCAGACTTGATGATAAGGGATTCACTCAAAATGAAGGAAATGATTACACAAAACCTTTTCTTCTGTGTCTAAAAAGGATTCCCTCCGCATAATTTTAGCATTAACAGCGTAATTTGATTTTGAGTTACACCAAATGGATGTGAAAACAACTTTTTCTGAAAGGTGATCTAAAGGAAGAAGTTTATATGCAACTGGTTTTTCTTTAGTGATGGTGAGCATCTGGTTTGCAAGCTCAAAAGATCTATATATGGGTTAAAACAAGCCTCCCGTTAATTATATCTAAAATTTCATGATGTTATTACTTCTTTCGGTTTCGAAGAAAATATCATGGATCAATGTATATACCAAAGAGTCAGTGGGAGTAAAATTTTTTTTCTTATCCTATATGTAGATGATATATTACTTGCAACCAATGACAAGGGTTTGTTATATGAGGTGAAAACAATTCCTTTCCAAGAATTTTGAAATGAAAGATATTGGTGAGGCATCTTATGTCATTGGCATTAACATGCATAGAAATAGATCTCGAAATATTTTGGGATTATCACAAGAAGCCTATATCAATAAAGTCTTGGAGAGATTTCATATGAAAGATTGTGCACCAAGTGTAGCTCCCATTGTGAAAGGTACGTAACAAGTTTGCTTTACACAAATGCCCCAAAAATAATTTATAAAGGGAACAAATGAAAAACATTCCATATGCTTCTCCAGTAGGAAGCCTAATGTATGCTCAAGTTTCTACAAGACCTGATATAGCATTTGCTATCGGAATGTTGGGAATATATCAGAGTAACCCAGTAATGGACTGCTGGAGAGCTGCAAAGAAACTAATGAGGTACCTTCAAGGAACCAAGGATTACATGCTGATGTATGAAAGAACATATAATTTGGAAATAGTTGGTTACTCGGATTCAGACTATTGCCGGCTGTGTTGATACATATTAATCAACAGCAGGTTATGTGTTTATTCTAGCCGGTGGAGCTATATCTTGGAGGAGCACAAAACAAACTTTTGCTGTTACTTCTACTATGGAAGCATAGTTCATTTCATGTTTTGAGGCTACATCACATGGTGTATGGTTGAAGAGTTCTTTTATCTAGGTTTATAATTTTGGATTCGATTTCTAGACCATTAAGAATTTATTATGACAATTCAGCTACAGTCTTCTTAGCTAAAAATAACAAAAGTGGTAGTAATACCAAACACATCGATATAAAGTATTTAGCCATAAAAGAACGTGTTGCAGATAGAAAGAGGTCATTGAACACATTAGTACTGAATTGATGACATCCGATCCTTTAACTAAATGCATGCCACCAATGAAGTTTAAGGATCATGTAACTCAAATGGGCCTTGGCCGCTCCATGTAATTTATTTGTGTAACTCTTCATCAAATTATTATTGTTTTTCTCATTTAGAGTGTACACATTGATTATATTTGAGAATAAACTATCTTTTGTTGGACCCAAAATAAACATAAGGTTTATTCATTAAGTGAAATAATATACATAGTAATACATGGAAGATAATATTCAATTACAAATATACATCGCTATGATTCATGTATATTTATTTCTAAATGTTTATGGTATGTAGTTGAATGGACCAAGTGGGAGAATATACACTAATCTTTTTTGTTTTTACATCCATTCAAGGGCCATTCAAGGTGTGAACTATGAAAAATAGCAAAACTAAAACTGAGGCTTATCATTATGTTCACATTTACTGGTCAGAACTATATCATATGATTTTGAATTCAAAAAATCAGGCCATGGAGATTTCCCACTACTGGATTCAAATTTTCTGTATGAATGGAAGAAATTGTGATGGTTGATTTCGGTCATTTTTTTCTATAAATACCAAGGGTCTCTGACTCCGAAAATCATCCACAGACACTAAAGCAAATACACCATTTAAAGAGAATTTGGGGAGCTCAGAAGGTCTCTGATTTCTTTTCCTTAACCTTTCAGTTCGAAGTTTCTACAAGTAAGATTAACATCAATGGCTGGAGATAATGTTCTTATTTCCGCATTAAGTTAAAGTTCATTAAGTATATTATAAAAGAACTTGCACTTTTATATGTCATGCAAAACAACGCGAAGGGAGGTAGACGAAGCACTGCAACCATGTGTATATGCAATAGTAGATAGTTGCACGTGGAATGATCTACAACATCTTCATTCTGTGTATGGAGGTGAGTTTGATGATGCTGTTAAAGTTGTGTTGATTTTTACTCTTCTTAACTTTTCGACTGCCTATGCAGAGGGTCCTTGCAGAAGCACATTGGCAGCTTTTCAACATGATTACAAGTCCAGTTTCCAGTATGAAGGAAAAGTCCGAAAGAAATGATGGTGTGCTCAATTTTGTTGCTAGGAACCTAATTAAAAATAGGTTAAATGCATTGTTTGCTCACTCACCTATGGTCAAAAAGTCTACTGCCCCCCTGACCTTTGCAAAAGTCCCCGTAGCTCCCTCATCTTTGAAAAAAGAACCTCACAACTTCCTCATCTTTTAAAAAATAACCTCACAACTCCCTCAACTTTAAAAAATTGAACCACTTAACTCATTTTGACAATCTCATCTGTTTAGTAGAATATAAAATTTGGCCAAAATTTACAGAAATCCAAAGAAATAAGAAGAAGTTGAGTGGTATACTTTATCAAAATGAGTGATTCACTTTTTTAAAATTAAAGAAGTTATTAGGTTCTTTTTTAAAAGATGAGAGACCTTTGCAAAGATCAAGGGGCAAACAGTGCATTTAGTCTCAAAAATATAATTAGTTACATGAATTTAATCCCAAAATAATGTCAATTCATTCCGCAATGCAAAAATATAATCCACGAGTGACGTGAATTTATCTTATTTCGTTGTGTCAATCACATATTTGCCCTTAGTTTTTTTGTTAATTGAAGGGCTCATTGAGGGTAGCCAAGTAATTTGGTAGATTTTGGTTTTATCCAGTATCTGAATACCGTAATCTTCTTTGTTTGCTCTACTTTATTTCGTACATCTCTGTTTTTAAGCTTCATTCTCATACCAAATTCTTTCGATATTTGGTCATTGGTTTTTAAAGGCAGTTACTTTCTGCTTCTCTGGCCATTTATCGAATGGTTTTTGGTGTTTTTCTTCTTTAACTTTGGCCTTATTTTGTGAAGAAAGCTAGCAACTTTGAGTTAAGGATGCCTTTGTAGATTAATAATCAGCAGTTTGATGGGTTTTCAAGTACATATTTATCAGTATTAGGTTTTTTGAGAAGCTAAAAAATGTGGGTTTTTGTACATGTTATTTTTAATGAGCACTTCAATTGTATCATGCCAGGGTTTAGTCTTTATTGATCAATACCCATACAAGAATTCTTTATGTTTACAATAGCACTAGGAGGAAATTTTACGAGTTAGTTCCAAATGCAAAGAAGAAAGGCAAAAAACATTCTGAGAAAAGGAGTTGGTGGCAAAAATTCTTTTTTGACAAAGAGGGGAATTGGTTTGGCTTATAGGATGACGATTTAGTTGGGGATGATGAGGTGTTGGAAGGTTCGAGCGACGAAGAGTTGTCCGAAGAGGAGAAGTTTGAGGCGTGGAAAAGGAGAGCTAAGGCCATTGTTGAGTTAAGAGAAGCACAAGAAGATAGTTGAATGAGGAGGGTAAAATTTGGGAGGACTGGATTGTGAATGATCATTCTCTGAATGATTCTTGGTGGATTCGAGAAATAGATGGAAATGGTGCAGTTGATGACGTTGTATCAGATCCTAGTGACTTTGTTCCAAAGAAAGGGTTTGTTGAATCTGTAGAGATTTGGTTCTTGATAGGGAAGAGGATGATTTTCTTTATGATGACTGGATTTTTCGATTTGCCTCCTTGAATTCGGTACGAGTCTTTCCTGCTGCAACTCTTATATTGCATAATCTTGTTTTGTCTGTCAGATATTCAAGTTGCCTATATGGAATCTAGCAATATGTCATAAGGTTTAATTGTGTTTCCGTGTTTAGTCTTTATGTTGTGACTTGATGAAATTGCATTAGTTTTGAACTAATGAGATGATTGAGATTAAGTTTCAGACCTGAAGAGCAGATAAATATCGTTTGGCTAAACAATACTTTGAAGTTAAGTTTGTTCATGTTAAGAAGTCTTAGCCCATACTTTAACTAGGGTAGCGGAGCCGACTTCACCTAGTGTGGGATAAAAGTTGAATTGATAGTTGATTGATATTCTTTGAAACGTCTTCCACATTTCTTTAGAGTGCATGGTTTCACACATGTACATATTCATACACTTGTCACAGGCTAAATATCTTGCAGTATTGATATTGGTTCCTTGGGCACTAGATTTCTCTGTTCATGACTATGTTCTCCTACCCTTCCTAGACAGGTAATCGTTGCAACTATTTTTTCCCAAGGGGGATCTTATTTCTCTTTACTGTATGCTTCATTGACAAAACTAGAATTCTGTTACATTAAGTCTATTAAAAGTGTTGGTTGTATCAGAACTGGATTTTAGTTGTCCTTTTCTTCATACCAATATCAATATAAAGAGATGAAGAGGGTGCTTTTTTGGAAAATCAATGTGTGAAATGTAATGAAATAACGAATTATGTAGAAGTACCTGGCACTTGTTCTTTGTATATGCTAGTCCATTCATTGATTGATCCCTGGAATAACTAATCCATCTAACATGAAATTCCTCTGGATTTCAGTTACTAGTACTTAAATCTTGAATTTGGCAGTCTTGACTCTTGATTAGTAATTGTCATCATCCACATCAATAGTCCTCTAGTTTTGGTTTGTTTCATGTAGCCATTGTCCCCTAGTTCGGTGCTTCCTGTTGTATGCTTCTACCCATATTGTTCACTCATCGTGGGTTTATGTTAATGTTCCTCTCTGGTGACAATTCTCAGGCCACTTGTGATACTCTCTTGTGAGCAGGTATGTGAAAAAGGTACCACTAGCAGCACAGATGCTTGATGTGAGAAAAAGCCAAAAGCTTAAAATGGTGAAGGAATTAAATGTCGAGAAAGCAAGATATCTACTTGAAGTAGTGATTGGTAAATCTTCTCTTTCTGATGAGGGGATGTGATGGAAGATATGACATAAAGCGTAAGGATTGCTCTGCTTGTACTTTTTGCATATCTTGTTTAAGTTAAGTAAATTTTTCCTATTTGATAAGGTCTCAAAAAGCGATAATTGGCAGAATCTTCGCCTAACCGACTTTTATTAAACTGATAATCAAACACATATATGTATAGATGAAAATGACATTCCAAAACTTTGGAAGTGCATTAAGATACTCTGATAACACCAAGTTCTTGGTTAGCTTATATTCAATTCTTGAGCAGACTAGAGCTCCGAGATGAGTGGAGATCCAAAAACCGAGAAGCATTTGCCAACGTATGGTCAGAAAAGGTGTTTGGGATTTCACTCTCCGTTCTTTTATACGTCAATCAGAGTAAAGTGAGTTGCAAGCCACTCTCTTTGCATTGTGCTTTAATTAATAGGTTGAACAATTCTTTTTCAAGTGTTTGACTTTTATATTATTGCTGCAACCACATACACATCACCTTCATTGTAATTCACTATCATCTATTAGCTAATGATAAGAAACACAAATTTATGGAGATGGTAGATACATCATAAACGAAAAAGAACTCGCAGTTGTTGATTTGTTGTGGACGTTACCTTCACAAAGGAAATGCAAATTCATCAGGAAGGATTAAAGCATTTCAAGGTCCCTGATTTTTACTGTCTTACACTTTCTGGTATTTTTGTTTATTACGCACACACCAAGCCCTTGATCATTCATGAACATATTTATTGAGTACTTGACCTTATACAAACTGGCAACTGAATCCTTATAAAAAAGACAGATCGTGCTCTTTGATCTAGAGCTCAATGTATCAGTTTAGAATGATCAATTGCTCATTTTGTTAAAGTAAAAGATTCATTTTTTCCTTAATATTGCAGGTAGCATAGCTCAAATTTTCAGGATACAAGATCATGAGTATTATCTCAGACACTGGAAGGCGCTTCTAATTATGCTTATCACAGACATTTTTTTGGGGTAAGCTCATGATTTTTTTAGAGCTGTGTTTTCTTCTAATATAATTGTTTTGTGTTGATTAATTACATATGTTGGTTTTATTAATTGATGGACTTTAATTTTCTCTAAACTCGATTATATTACTTCATATTTTTGTTTTGCTTTCCAATCCAATTAATGCAAACATTCCCTTGTCGTTGGATTGTGTTTCTGTCTTTCAAGGTGTTGCAGCATATGAAAACACGATTTCACACACGAATAATAACATTCCCTCTAAAATGATAGTACTTTGTAGAAAATACATCTCTTTTTCTTTATATTGAGAATGTTTAGGCTCTCTAGTTCTCATATTCACCACCTTCAGGTACCATTCTGAATCTGGTTGGCAGACATTGATGGAGATATTGTTCGAGCATTATGGTTTCAAAGTTGATGAGTCGGTTATTACTATTTTTGTCTGCATGGTTCCGTTTATTATCGATGCATGCGTTAAGCTTTGGGTATGCTCGCTCTATATTTTTAACATACATTTAGTTGGAATAGATCATGATGAACCTTTAGTGGAACTTTCTTCTACAATTTCATTACTCATATTGCCAAACCTTGTTCATCATATGTGTTTTTGTTGCAGATATTTAAATTCCTCCCGAGATTATCTCCAATGGTGTCAAAACATGTTCCGAGAGATGAAGCGCCACCAGCGAGATTCTTTCTTTTGTATAATCTCCAACAAGCAAGACAGGTGTTGCATTTTCCACCATGTTTTCCCATAATTTTCCTCCTTGGCATCGCCATTCTTTTAATATTGTATCGAGATGCAATATATGATTTTGTAAACATAAAAGTACAGCTAGCTATCAGGCAAGTTGTTTAGCATCAAAGCAGAAGGATGAGGCCTTAGGATATCCAGTTTCTTACAATGGGAAAGGTATATGACGTTAATATACAGATTTTCAAATTAAATACAATGGCTACGTACGAGATGATAATTTTTCATGGAAATAAAATATCTATGTTAAAAGTATAATGACAGTAAGAATTGTGGATTCTTTTTTAAGTGTGGGACTGGAAACGGGGCCCGAATATTATTAAAAATATAAATTAGAAAACAAATAAGGAAAAGAACAAAAAAGAAAAGGAAAACATAAATAAGGAAAAACTGAGTCGGGGAAATTTTGTCCGGTTTTCTGTGTGTTTGTTGAGGTTCACTTCTTGTCACCGCAAGCCTTTTCTTTTTTTCCAACTTTTACCCGTTGTAAGAATTGTTGATTGTTTATTTTATGGTATTACTACATAATCTAACATTTGAACTTGTAAGAAATCACTTTTTAAAAAAAAAAAAAAAATTTGCCTCATTTGGGCTTACAATAATAACAAAGGAAAACCTTATCCCCACCCCACCCGAATCTGTGACCTCTAGGATCACAGCTTCATGTCTTAACCAACTAGGCTAAGACATTTGCCACAACTTGTAAGAAATCACTTGATCATGAGTCTTTGAGGGTAAAGTCAACTAGACTTATCCAATTCTGAAATGAAGTGTGGTCTGTAATGAACGTGGAAAAATGGCTCTCTTCTTGATGTGTCCTGTGCCATTAATCGACTTTTATTTAACAAAATATGATAGAGTCAACCGTAAGGTTTACTTTGTAGCCTTGACTTATGTAAAGACTTAAGTTTTGAGAGATGCTATATTTATTTGCAATTATCTATATATTATTCAGCTTTGGGGTAATGTTAATGTTAATATCTATAAATTATTGAGCTAAAACTGCAAAATACTGAAACAAAATGGCAGTTGAGAATATGCTTCCGATTCTGAAGTTGGTTGTGTTATCTGTGATATTACTGCTAGCTGATGCTTCTGGGAATGAAACGGACCGCATTTCTCTTGTGAAATTCAAGCAAGGATAACAAGCGATCCTTATGGAGTCCTCAACTCCTGGAATGACACACTTCATTTTTGCAGCTGGTTTGGTATTACTTGTAGCCGTCGCCATCAGAGAGTCACGTCTCTGATCTTAACTGGGCAAAGTTTGGTTGGATCAGTATCGCCATTCATTGGCAACCTCAGTTTTCTCAGGCTTTTCGACATTAAAGTCAATGGTTTCCATGGCCACATTCCGCAAGAACTTGGCAATCTCTTTCGACTGCAAGAGTTCGTTGTCAGCAACAACTCCTTCTCAGGGGTCCTACCGAGCAACTTAAGCCGATGTCACCAACTCAACACAATTTTGTTCACAAATAATCAAATTGAAGGAACCATTCCTTCACAATTTGGTGATTTGACAAGGCTTGCGCTTCTTGCTCTCGGTATGAACAATATCGAAGGACGAATTCCGCCGTCACTTGCCAATCTTTCATCGCTAACTATATTTCAAGTCAGCAGAAATAAGTTAGTAGGAAATATTCCAGCTGACATGGCCAGGTTAAAGAGCTTAAAATTTTTCGGAGTTGAGGGAAATTATCTATCTGGTAAGATTCATTCATCCATTTTTAATTTGTCTAGTCTTGAGATCTTTGGAACTGCGTTGAACCGATTCGATGGGACAATACCAGACAACATAGGCCTGACCTTACCGAATCTCAAACAGTTCTTCTTTTCTTTGAATGAATTCGTTGGGTTTATTCCAAGTTCATTACCTAATGCTTCTTATTTACAAGCATTTGAACTTGATTCAAATAACCTTGTGGGACGAGTGCCGAATATAGGAAATCATCCTGACCTTGTGGGGTTGTCTTTTTCAGACAATAATCTAGGATTCAACTCCTCACAAGACCTGATGTTTTTAGAGTCTTTGAAAAACTCCAGCAGCCTGGAATATTTGGTAATCTTTCTTAATAATTTTGGAGGAGTTCTACCAGATGTTATAGCCAATTTTTCAGGTAGTTTAAGTACCTTGTATCTTGGCGGTAATCAATTCATAGGAAGTATTCCTGCATCATTTGAAAACTGTGTCAACTTGAATCTTCTAGATTTGAAGTTGAACTTACTCACAGGTGTCATTCCGTCGTATTTTGGCAAGTTTCAAAACCTACAAGGATTGACTTTGCAGCGAAATAGACTGTCAGGTCAAATACCGTCTTCTTTGGGAAATCTCACCCAATTGTCTCGACTTGAATTGTCTGAAAACCAGTTGACAGGAAGGATTCCTTCGAGTATTGGAAATTGCACGATATTGAACACTTTGTCTTTGTCACGAAATAATCTCGAAGGCAACATACCTCAAGAGCTTACTCGCTTGTCTGCCTTGTCGCTGTTACTGAAATTGTCGCATAACTTGTTGAGTGGAAATCTACCGGAACAAGTAGGGAAACTGATCAATATCAACACTGTTGATGTTTCAGAAAACAAGCTTTCGGGAGAAATCCCAGCAACTATTGGAGCTTGTGTGGACCTTGAATATCTTTATTTGCAGGGGAATTCTTTCCAAGGAGTCATTCCGTCATCTTTGGCTTCTTTAAGAGGCCTTCGACGTTTGGATCTTTCGAGAAACAACTTAACTGGAGAAATTCCTGCAAATCTACAAAATCTCCAGTTTCTGCAACACTTGAATCTTTCTTTTAACGATCTTGAGGGCAATGTTCCGACAAAAGGAGTTTTCAAAAACAAAACTGCATTGTCACTAATTGGCAATACTAAACTTTGTGGTGGTATTTCACAACCTCTTCCAAAATGTCCCGCCAAAACCACGAAGAAAGGAATGTCGCGAAATTTAAAGATAGTCATCCTTGTAATTTGTGTGTTCTTTTCGGTTTTGTTTCTTGTAGCTTCTCTTGTAGTTTATAGAAGAAGGAAACCAACAGCTTCATCTGAGGCACCCTTAATGTTGATGGATCCCTATATTCGAGTATCCTATCAGGATCTTCACAGTGCAACCCATGGTTTCTCTTCGGAACACTTGATAGGAGCAGGAAACTTCGGTTATGTATATAAAGGTTACCTCAATCAAATACAGAACCAAGTTGCTATTAAGGTCCTTCGACTCCAACAAAGGCATGCTTTCAAGACTTTAATGGCCGAATGCAACGTGTTAAAGAATGTCAGGCATCGAAATCTCGTTAAGTTACTGTCATACTGCTCCAGCTTGGATTACAAACGAAATGAGTTCAAAGCTCTAATCTTTGAGTTCATGGAAAATGGGAATCTAGATAGGTGGTTGCATGATGATAGCACAAGTACTAAAGACGAGCCGAATCGAAACTTTAGTTTTCTTGAGAGAATTAATATTGCAATCGATGTGGCGTGTGCGTTGCATTATCTTCACGATCTCTATGAAAGCTCAATCATTCACTGTGACTTGAAGCCCAGCAATGTGCTTCTTGATAAAGACATGAGGCTCATGTGAGCGATTTCGGGTTGGCTCGATTCTTATTGGCGAACAACGATGCATCATCTAGGAGCCAGAATAGCTCGGTTGGAATTGAAGGGACTGTTGGATATGTTCCTCCAGGTAATTACGATTTCTCTAGTAGTTTTCATACTAGCAAGGTGTTGATAATTTGGTTGATCTATTGATGTTCTTAATGAAACACAGAGTACGCAATGGGAAGTCCAATGTCGAGGGAAGGGGATGTATACAGCTTTGGGATACTTGTGTTGGAGATGTTTTCAGGAAAAAGACCGACTGATGTAATGTTCAAAGATGGTTTAAATCTTCACGACTTTGTGAAGAATGCAGTGCCTGAAAGGATAATGGAAGTGGTTGACCAAAGGCTTATCGGCGGATGCAATGAGAGAGGTAATGAAGCGGAAAGCGTAACCTCGGTGCTTGAAGTGGGAATAGGGTGTTCAATGGAATTAGCGGAAGAAAGAACGCAAATAGGAGATGTTGCTAAACAACTTCACTTTATCAGAAGTTCATTTCGAGCATGTTGATGTCCACCAAAGCTGACACTAATATATAAGCAAACTCACTCGTGTTAAGTAAATCATTAACATGATGTTTTGCTTAAGCTTGTCATCCTTTCTGTCATTAATTTACGTTTGAAAATAATGGACTAATAGATGATTTGTGTATTATTAAAGTTTATGGATAGTTTTTTTGTAAAATAAATGATTATTTGATATTTTTATGTGATATTTTTATGTTATGTTTGGTATTAAAAGGTTATTTGTTATTTTTATGTTATGTTTTTGTATTAAAAGATTATTTGGTACTTAATTAATGGATCCATTTTGGATTCATCATGTTGAGATCCATTGGATCTGGATCTGGATCTCAACATGATGGATCCAATGGATTTGTGCTGGATCCACAAAAACGGATCTGGACTGGATCTATCCAGATCCAGCCCATTGCCATCTCTATCAGTTGCAATGAAGTGTTGATGTTGATTGTGCACTAAATGTGTGACTGAATCCAAGGAAGTTAGCGTTGCAACTAGATTTTCATATGTTATGATGAATTAGTAGGTTGTTGTAAATTATAGACACTTGTGGACTTTTCGTATTTTGTATCGTGATAACTTCACTGTCATTCAGTTTGGTACAGATCAATTATTTTCTTTACTGCAGAATTGGAATTGTAACTCTTCCCTTTTCTTTAGTTGTTATTGTTAATGGTGCAAAGTTCTGCCCTTTTCTTCGCTTACTTTATTACATATGGTGGGCTGTGAAAGTTTCGACTGTCCTTTTGATGTGCTTCTAAACTTGTTGGTTCAT
>CAOJBI010475159.1:0-15937 GCA_948277035.1 Euphorbia corollata
ATGAGAAGACTTGAGAAATGGAAAAGAAAAGCAGCATGCAAAAATATTAAGTAAATAGCAATTCAAGAAATATTTGTATAATAATGAAATGAATGAAAGTGTTATGAATTACAATTGTAAATAATAAATTTGGGCTTCAAAGTTCAAATACATTCAAGTGAAAAGGATCAGAAACCTTAATTGCAAGTACGTTTTTATCAGAAAAAAATGAAAAATTTATCCAAAATTATGTTTTTTTTATCGTGTACTTTAAAAACATTATGTGCTAGTCGGGCAGAAAAGGCACATAAAATCTAGGCAGGAATTAACCATATTTTTGTTTTATAATTTTTCTTATCATTTTTAAATATTTTAAAATTATAAATTCAATTTATATCTAAATTTAATATAAAATATTATAAAAATAATAGTATACATCTAAGATAAAAAAAATTAAAAAATTCATTATAAGAATTAATTTTGTTACAGGTGCTTTTATTTTAATATTTAGTATATTAAAGTTTATATTTTTATGTAGTTTGGATTAAATTTTTTCTCGTTTTAAGACTCAGAACGAGATTTATATATTGAGTACATTTTAATGAATATTATTTTACCGGTTGAACAACATTTTGTGAACCAAACAAACTGAATTATAATTATTATAAATATCAATATCTTGAAGATCTACGTTTAATAAAAAAATGGAATCGGACTAGACAGTGCCTGGATGATAATAAATTGACCAAGCGCTCCATGGCGTGCTTGGAACGAAAAAAATCTGACGTCAATCCTCAAATAAGGTCTGAATGGGGAATTTTAAAACAGAGATTTTATCTACTTGTCTCGGCCCTTTGAAATCTTTTTAAAAATATTAATGATAATACGTAAAATGTGATTCAATGCCAGAGAGTTAAGTGTAATATTTAATCCAATATATCAAACAACAAAAGATCTATTTATCATCTTGTATAAAAGAAACTGGTATGATATTACTTGTAATTGTTTTATAAATAAATAATGGACCGTAAAAAGTAATAACTAGTAGACCTAATATAACGAATAACCTTTATTTGAAATTTTTAAATTCATTTTACTAAGAAAAATAAGAAAAATAGTGGATTGATTTTTATATAAGGAAAATGAACTAATAATATATTTATTTCTTTTATAAAAAATTTAGAACCTTTTTACTTTACATTTATTTCACTTATTTCTTATTTTTTTTTATTCATCAACCCTTTTATTAGCAGTGTCTCACATAACACAATAAAAAAATTGTTTTTACATTAATACAGTAATGCTTGGACCATACAGTAAAAAAGGTTCTAGATTCGTTATCAGTATCTGTCGAGATCATTGTTTTTTTTAAGGGTAAACTTCAAAAAAGGGATCTGTGATTTGAGTCATTTTCAAAACGGGTCTTGTACTGATTATTATGGATCTCAAACGTGATAAGGGGCAATTTGGAAAACTTAATATCTAATACAAGACCCGTTTTGAAAAGGACCCAAATCACAACTCTCTTCTTGAAGTTAAAAAAAGGAAAAATGATATGTTAAAAAGTAGAGATTTAAGAAGTTTAAAAAAATCCACATTTCGGTGATATCATTATACCCTTTCCTCCTTTTATCCATAAAAAATACACTTTACCAATAAAATTCTCATTCTCGACATGTACAAACGTAAAGGAAAAGAACCGATCAACTTTCGGGTTAAATTTTTTTTTAAAAATCAAAGACTCATTTTTCCGGCCAGTCAACTCGCCGGCCAAACTGACTGTTTCTCCCCCACCTTGGCCGGCGCGGGCCAAGGTGGGGGAGAAACAGAGGCTCTGCTTCTTTGTGTACAATTTGAAGTTGGTCGCCGGCCATCTCTGCTTCTTTGTGTACAATTTGAAGTTAACGTTTGATAAAAACAAAAGAAATGAAAAGTGGAAATGGGACGTAGAAATCAGGAAGTGAAATATGGAGAATGTGGAGTCCCAAAGCCAGAAAATAATAGACTGTGTCTTTGGGAAAATTCCACATAAAACTGTCTTCCACTTAGTTCAAACTTAGACAACAACCTTTCATTTAATAATTATTACTTTTATAGTTATATTATTGCTTTGGCTTTGGTGAATCTCCAAAATTATTTCAAAATCCAAAACACCAAATTAAGTACTATTTTATTATTCATGCTTTCATATTTTTAGCTTTTTGTTAAGACTATTTCCGCTATCTTAGTTGGAGACAAGAATTATAAGAACGATAGCACCAAAAGCCACCTAGGTATCCACTATCAGATTGTGTGGGGAGAATACCGTCACCTGCTGGATTTTTGCTATTTTGAGTATTTTCTCGTAAAGGTTACCGTTATTGGATTCAAATAGCAGACATTAACAAATGTAATTTAGGGGTATTGTCACCATTAATATTTTTTAACTCATTGTTCGTCGATTTTGTTTTTGATTAAATAGAATCGGAAACAATGACAGTCCTAATCAAAGCTAAACATGTATTCTTCATGTTACTTTATTTGTCGAAGAATTTACTGCCCTATCCAAACAATTAACAGCTTGATTCGCAACTACTAACAAAAGCTTATTGTTCATAAATTTATTTTAACTTATAATAGTAATTTAAAAATAAATAGTTGACATGTTTATTAAAACTGATTTATAATCAATTTAGGTGTTTGTTAAAAGTTGTTAAAGTATTAAAAATGGCAAATTAAAAGGTATATATTTTATTTTATTTTTCTCTTTTGCCAACTCATAAATGTTTATAAAATGCTTTAAAAATTATGGAAAAAATAAGTAGGTTATGAGTTGTAGCTAGTAAATAAAAACATTTCGCTACCCCCAACTTATAATGTAAAAAACAATATGTATAAACTAATTTCATCAGATTACAAAGAAAAACACTAATACTGTCCTCTTTTTAATAGATTATTTTATGCAAACAAAAAGTTAGTTTGAATTGAATTTGACATTAGAAGAAAAATGTGACAATGTGAAAGAGTTTTGTGATTTACAATATGACATTAAAGTTCCAATCCTGTAAACTGGACTGGACTATTTCAATGAAAGTTTAAGTATATAAAATTAAACTGTTCAAATTCAAAAAATCAAAGTTAAGTTTGAAATAATTAGTAAGTTTTTTCTGTTTAATTCATTTGTATATAACTATAAATTTCATTTATGAAATAAATTCATATCAATCTTGTACAAAGAACTTGATGCGACCGATGGGTAACATGATTGATTTGATAAGGAAATGATGAAGTGGTGGAACTGGAAATGAGGAGTAAAAGTAAAACGACGGGAGACAGCCGCTCCTTATTAATTGAGGGATATTTGGCAGCAAAAAGAAAGTTAAGGTCGCAAATTGCAATTATGAGAAATAGAGAGGGAGCGCGGATTAAGCAGACAACTTCCCCTTTCTACTGCCAATGTTCTTGCTTTCTCCCTCCATCAAATCAAAATTTCCATTCTCTTTCTAATTTCTATTTCGAATTTCAAACTTCTCTGAGCTACATATTAAATAATTAAGTACATATACTCAACAAAAATAAAATAAAATAAAATAGTATATATATCAAACTTTGTTATTTTTACCGAAAAATATAATTCATTAATAAAATCAAATATAATTACAGTTCTAATTGAAGATGGATGAGCATGAAATCAAATTTCTATCTGCCGAAGAATCAGTTGTTGTATCTAATAATTTTGTAATATGATTCGCAAACCAAGATATATATACTAACCTACTGATATTAAAATTAATTTACTGGAGATATACAGACAAAACACATCACATAACTCAAATAGATAAAACTTGTTTTTCGGAATATAAGCATATCATCGGACATGACTTATTAAAAAGAGAGATGAAGTTGCAAATTATATTTCTTCACCTTCCAGATAATCATTACGCAAATCCACAACCTTGAAAAATTATGTTTGCATCATAACATCAAATAAACTAGTGTTGTATGTCTGAAAAAATCTTATCGATAGATATGGATTCTATTGTGAAAAATCATTAAATATATAATCTAAAGGCGGATAAAAGTCAACCAGGTTATCAAGCATTGAAAATCGAATTATGTAGCATGTATTCTTGAAAAAATAACCATCATGTGATGAAATATAAAAAAAACAAAGGATTATTTTAAAACATTGAGACTAAAAAAATAAAATATAAAAAAACAAAGGATTTGAGAGAAAAAAAGCCTACAAAAATTTAAACAGCCAAGGATACAATAGAATCTTCAAAATCTTATTTATTGATATTGAATATTTATTACTATGAGTTATAGGTTTACTGAGTTCTAGGTAGGCTGGGTCCAAATTTTAAAACAATTGGACAGGAAAATTATAAGATCATTAATTAATCAGTTATCTATTTATAATCTTATTTATTGCTTTCATATATGTATTAAAATATGTATATTATCAAATCCGTTAAAAGAAGGTAAATGCATACTAAGCTCCCTAAACTTGGTTTGGTTCACCATTTATCCCCCTCAACTTATATTTGTTCATTTCAACCCCCTCAACTTGGCTTTTGTGTATTCTTAAACCCCCTAAAACTGAAATCCCCAACTTTACCAGCAAGTGAAATACATGCGCGCGTTTCCCACCCTCTTCTCCTCCTCCACCCACCGCCACTCCGCCTTCTCCTCTTGAACTGGAGCTTCAAGAGCAGTAGAAGATGCGAAAAATTGTCCAATTAGATCCAAAGGCAAGTTCTCAGAGTTCTCTGTGTTGGCTGGAAGGTCGAATTCGGCGGCGGCGGTGAAAGGAAGCTCGACGAAATGGATATTAGGTTGAATTGAACCGGAATTTGAACGGAGGTATTTGATATTGAGAGGAGAAGAGGGTGGGAAACGCGCGCGTGTATTTCACTTGTTGGTAAAGCTGGGGATTTCAGTTTTAGGGGGTTTAAGAATACACAAAAACCAAGTTGAGGGGGCTGAAGTGAACAAGTGTAAGTTGAGGGGGTGGCAAATGGTGAACCAAGCCAAGTTTAAGGGGCTTAGTATGCATTTAGCCTTAAAAGAATTAAAAAAACTAATTTAGTGAACAATCAACATCTCATATAAACCAATTCTAGAAAATTGTTTTAGGACCCATTTTCCTATCATGGTTTGGTTATTATTACTTGTTTAGTTTGTGGAATATATAGTTAACAACTTAACATCATCGTAATATTACGTTTTAAAGTGATGATTTATGTCAAAAAAAAAAAAAAAGTCAAAGCACATACTATTCAAATAAATCCTCAAAAATCCACTTAGTCTGATTTATGTGCTTTGTTAATCATAATATTTCGAATTTAGGCACTAAATAATGTTTGCGGGTAGAAAAAATATCAAAGTATTATTGTTGGTTAAAAGATATTACCCAGTTTAATGTTTCTTTAACCTAAGGTAAAATCGATGGATCCGACACCGATTTTTATTTGAAAAAAATACGGTGCAAACATCTGTATATTTAACTAAAAAGAATCCTACGGTTTTGTTGCTCCGCTCATTTACTCCCCTTTTTCTTTTTCATTACAATAAATGAGACCTAAGAGCACTAAACTCAACCACAATGTCCAATTATTTCCATATTTTGCAGAAACTCTAAAATCACGGAATTACCAGTAACAAATACGAGAGATATTTCAACATTGATCATGCAGTGGGTATGGCTGTAAACCAGATGACCTTTGCTTTCTTCGTGTTTGATTCGCTGAGTTTATTTAGCATGAAAATTATTCGTAAAATTTCAGTTTATAATATTGTTTGTTAAATTCCAATTCAAAATTATACATTTTCATTTTTACTTTCTGTGAGTCGGAGTTTGGAAAAAAAAGGAAAAAAACAACATTATTTTTCAACCAAGCACCTTGCTTTACGTCATATCAAAATTTAAATTCGTTTGTAAATAATGTGTACATTTTGAATTCATTTGTTCGAAAGGTACTATTCAGTATCAGAAAATAAATATTCAGGAAATCAATCTCAATTTTCAAAATGTTAAAATGGTTCAAATATATTCCACTCGTTTGTCGTTTGAGAGCAAAATTTCATATTTAAAATTTTTAAAAGGCAAATGTGAAATATTATGGATTTAGACCCTAAATAATGTTTATGGGTAGAAAAATATATCAAAGTGTTGTTGGTTAAAAGATATTAGCCAGTATAATGTTTCTTTAACCCACTGTAAAATCGTTGATCTGATTTTTATTTGAAGCAAATACAGTGCAAACACCGTATTTAATTGTGTGATTGAAATAAAGTCAGCCAACTGTATTTGACTCAAGTTAATCCAATCAATAATTTTTGTTCCTCCATTCTTTATTTACTCTCATCTCCTTTATTTCCATTGGTTGAAAAATAATTTTACGAATAAGTATTTAGCATGGCAATTATTGGATTTTGGACCTAAAAAATATAGTTGTAGCAAATATATTTGAGGTAGGCATGGGATTAAAGAATATATCTTGACCCGACATAGTTTTTACTCACCTGAAAACGGGACTAGAAGTCTCGTTTTCATTATGCACTAAAAACGGGACTCTAGTGCACTAAGTCCCGTTTTTACAGAAAAACAAAAAAAATAAAGGGGAAAGTGGGGGGACAGGTGACTGGGCAACAAGGGTTGTCGCCCAATCACCTGTCACTGAAAACGGGACTGCAAGTCCCGTTTTCAATGTCTAAAAATGTGACTTGCAGTCCCTTTTTTAGTCAATGTATAAATATATATAATAGTACAATGATTTCAAAAATAAAACTTGGTGCAGTTGGCTAGCAACGAGTGGGATGCAATGAGTTTGGGTTTGATTCCTAGCGACTGCACTTATGAGTTGAATTTTTAATAAATTAAGATTCATCAAAACGACGTGGTTTCATACTATTGTAAAATAATGAAGAATAAAATGCAGCCACGAGAAATCGAACCCGAGTTTCTTGCCCCCTACTCATTAGGATTGCCAGCCAACTATACACCAACTCTTTTGCTTGATATTATTGTACAAATATATATATATATATATATATATATATATATATATATATACGTTTACTGAAAACGAGACTGCAAGTCCCGTTTTCAGAGAGTGAAAACGGGACCTGGGGGTTGTCCAGTCACCTGTCCCTTTATTTTTTAAAAAAATTTTGTGTAAAAATGGGACTTAGAGTCCCGTTTTTAGTGCATTTTGAAAACGGGACTTCTAGTCTCGTTTTCAAGTGAGTAAAAAGTATGCCGGGTCAAGATATATTCTTTAACTCCATGCCTACCTCAAATATATTTGCTACACTTGCATTTTTGAGGGCCAAAATCCGATAATTATTCGTAAGATTTCAGTTTATAATATTGTTTGTTAAATTCCAATTCAAACTTATACATTTTCATTTTTACTTTCTGTGAGTCGGGGTTTGAAAAAAAAAAGTAAAAAACAACAATTAATTGTTTGTTACTTTCATTTATAAAGTTTTTTTTTGTTGTTTATCGATCACTGGAACTTTTCTATGATTATATTCGCATACGATTCAGGTCGCGCACCAGACTGGTTGGGGGAGTCTCCTAAAAGATTTTTCACATTTATAGAGCTCGAATTCAAGACATTACTTAAGTAATATCAAACCATTTAATACCGGCATGAAATAATAAGTTGTATAAACTTTGGTAGGGTGGGAAGAGCAAAATATTAATAATTTATCAAAACAAATTCAATGATTTCCTGAAATAGAGAACTTAGTAAAATATGGATACATATATTTAGGAATTTGGCATTTTAACTGTTTTGTATATCTATGAAGTTCCTTGATTTGGAAAATGGAAAATAGGGAATATGATTGGAGAGAAAATATCGTAAATTCAGCAAAATGGAGTATACAATATGACATTTGGTAAAATATGGAAGGGAATTTGGCAATTCAACCCAACATGAAGTTTCCTCCTCATTTTTATTTCTCAAACCTCATTTTACATGATATACAATGTTTTTTCATCCATATTTCAATTCTCTAAATAAGTTTTCCTTAAAATAATAATATTTTATTATTATCATATAAATTTTTATGTATAAATACTAATAAAAAACTAACAAATAATTAAAAGTACAAAAAGTAATAATATTATATTGATTCTCCAAATTTTTTTAAGAGATCCTAATTTTTGAGGATATCATATGGGATATGATTGCGTTGTTACATTACCCATTTCCATTCCCCATTTTGCCAAATTTCCCATCATAGAGAATTGGGAAAAAAATCTGTTGTTCCTAAATTGGTGTCCCCTTCAATGTCTCTCCATTCATCATTTGACATGTAGCATATTAATAGGAAAGAGAAACTAAAAAGTAGGAAAAATAAACTCAAAAAGAAAAAAATAATAATAATGAAAGACACATGCCGACAATTGAATGGGGGACATCAATTTAGGGATAACGGATTTTTTTTCCAGAGAATTGTTGGATTTACTGCCAAGTCCAATACAACTATATATATAGGGTTCTCACTGTTAATTTTGGATGTCCAACCCTACTCCAGTCCTTACTCTGGATATGAAATAAGATATGAGTTAGGGGTTGTTTCTCAAAACTTCTCATTCTTAACTTATTCTTAAAAGATACTTATAAGAAGATTTTAACTTAAAAGTCAGACAGTGAAGTGTTTCTGATTCATTTTTTCTAACTAAAAAGTTAAAAATAAAACAGAAGTTAAAAGTAAGTAATATCTACTTCTCAGAAAAATGTCTTTTAAGTTAAAACTGTCTTATAAGTTAAAAATGAGAAGTTTTGAGAAACACCCTCTTAGTCTAAGTTTTGAGTGATTCATACCTTATTCGGTACTTAAAGTTAAATATTTTAATATTATTTTAGTTTTATTAATTAAGGTACAACTTTTATTAATAATTTGTATATTTATCTTTTACTTATTAATTTCATATAATCTATTTACATTTATAATAATAATATTTTTTATTTAAATATTAAAAAGAATTAAAAGTTTATAATAATAAATTTGGATATTTATTAAATTAATAATAAAAAGAACATATTATTATACCAACAATAATGACATATTATTTAATAAATGAATATTACTTAAGAGTAGAAATATAGAATAATGTGTTACCGTGAATTTACTATGCCAACTGTGTAAATAGAGTAAAAACGGATTTTAGGGTAAAGAATATTGAGTAACAAGGTAGACATGATCTAAGGACATCACAGTGACACTCTATGTCTATACTTTAAAAATAAAGTAAAAGATAGGTTACTTCAACTTTGAAGTAACTCGTACTTTATTTTTGAATTAGGGATATATTATTATTTTTATTTTTATATTTAAATGAATTACTTAATGATTATTCATAATTTTTTATTGGTTTATTAATAATTTCAAAATGTCTAATAATTATAAATAACATTTTTATTGTTTAAAAAATGCATAGGCAATTTAAATAAATTATCATTCCTTTTTATTTTCATTTTTATTTTAGTTAATATAATAATAATAACATATTATTATTTTTTAAGGGTATCAAAATCGGGAAAAATGGAAGTCTTCATTCTCTAAACTAATTATTTTTTTTTGGCCTTAATACACCTCACGTGAAACAAGGCTAGAATTCAAAGCAAACGAGGGGTGGGTAGAATTGTATTAAAATGAAAAAGAGCCAGGCCCCACTCCCGTCCACTCGAGAATTCAAAGCAATTACGACGGGGCGCCCAATTACTGTAACGGAGCTTCTTAATCTTATTCATCAGTATATAAAACGAAGGCTCTCTCTTTTGTCTTGTCTCGCAGCCTAGAAAAAATTTCACAAATTAATTTTCTCCGTCAGTTTATCTCTCGCTCACCCCCAGCTTCTACTGTTTCCTGAGAAATGCAAATGCTGTTGCTGCTGCTTCTTCTTTGAAGCATTTCTTCGCTCTTTACCATTCTACTGATATAGGTGTGTTTCTGCATTCCTTTTTTCTTTTTCCGTGATCGAGTAATTTTTCTTAGCTAGTCGTTAATCTCATGATCAGCATCTGTTTGTTCTTTTCCCTGTAATTTTTTTTTGGAGTTTCTGCATTCAAGCGACTGTATCATCATTTATTTGATCGATACTTTTAATTTCATTTGTTCGGGAACATGATCTGATTGGTTTTGGGTTTTGGTTTTCCATATCAGCAATTTAAATTGTGGTTTGCGAAGAACCAAATTTTAAATTTGATTTTGAATTTATTACCTTCAAACTTATGAATTCAATTATAAATTCCAGCTTGATAAATGCAGAGATACTATTATTAATGGAGGATACGAATGGTAGGTTAGGGTATTTCCTTTTTCTTTGCTTTCTCCATGCTTTTGTTTTTTTTTTAAAAAAATAACAGTTAAAGCTAACAAAATTCACTGGCAATGTCAGAAATGGCAATCCCTTTGCTCTTCAGAACTTTTCTCTCAGTCCACATTCCAAAACGCCTTTCTTAATCATCTCATTTCCCTTTCCTCAACCCGTTTTTCATCGCTTCTTTACAGAATACTAAAGAAAGAAAATGAATATAATACTAAAACTATCTCACCTCATAATAGTAAATTTTTTCAATATTAATTGTTATTACCGAAAATCACTCAATTATAAAATTTGAATATTGTATATGATATTCATTTTTTTATATACATTTTCAATAGTAGTATGTGCTTTTGAGTAATTATTGGATTCTTTGATTAATCAAGGTAATGGAATTGCAATAACTACTGTAATGATAATTGATCATGTTGCACTTTTTCATATTGTATATAAATTATAATACTTTTTCAATGGCTAGATTGAATTAAAGATTTAAAGGCATAAAAAACACCAAAAAGGAGAGAAAAAGTTGAAAAGGACAAATTATGATGAAGAGAAGATCGCTGGCTTGCTGCACTTGGGACAGAGGAATTAGCATCGACTTGGATGACCAAGATGGTGAACATTTCTATTTCCTTATTTATATTTATTTCATAGAGCCTTTATTTTGTGTTTCTCCTCAATGCACTGACTTAATTTTAGAGTTCTAAAAGTCAGAGGCAGGACTCAGGTTGTAAAAATAAAGTCACTGTAAGAGAACTCTGGAGTCATTATCAACCAACCCAGAATTTATCATTGCTTAGGCGTTAAGCTGCCGAATTTTGTTTTCCAATTGCTTTATGAAAACATGCTTTCATAAAACAGTAAAATAAGGGAACAACATCTATACTTTAAATTTTTCGTTTTTAATTTAGCTAAATTATTTTTATATTATAGTTGTTAAACATTTTTATAATTTCATTTGAACATTTCCATTATTTAAAAAAATGAACGTGTTCATTTGATTTAAGGAAAATTTATTATTAAATATGTAACTAAATAAAAAAAAGTTGGTTTTTTAAAATGTCCATTCTCCAGATCCCTCAATATTAAAAGGGGGGGAATGCACATTTATTTGTTATGAATGACCTAACAAACACATGGAGTGAGTAAAGAACTAAAAATTATAGTACTAATTTATTTAGGATAAGATGCAGAATAGATGGTAAATGTGTTCACATATTTCTCGACAAACATGTAAAAAATGGGGCTGCTTTATTATCATAAAACTTGAATATGAGATGAGAGATGAGGAAGAAGATATCAATAAAAACAGAGGGGTCCACTAAGTTTTCCCATTCTGATACTGAGAGGGATTTGCCTCTGCATCCATTGATGATGGATGATTCTATTTATAAGCTGTGAGGACTGAAAATGACATTTATGATGCCTTACTGAAGAGGAGTAATGTCCTTCTCTCCCACAGTTGGACTTGTAGTAGATCCACATATTACATTATTTTGAATTTCAATACTTTCATTTGACCATATGTACTTTCATTTATTATGATTTGTAAACCTCAGAAACCAGTGCGCGTTGCATTATTTGTTTGTTTTA
The DNA here is from genome assembly GCA_948277035.1 of Euphorbia corollata. NCBI lineage: Eukaryota > Viridiplantae > Streptophyta > Magnoliopsida > Malpighiales > Euphorbiaceae > Euphorbia > Euphorbia corollata. The sequence goes on from CAOJBI010475159.1 coordinate 11,900, forward strand.
TGAAATTTAAAAATGTAATGTTAAACTTGATGTTTAGGATTTGTTTTTCTTGATAATTGATAGGAGAGGATACATTAGTAGCATGTGAAGTAGATTAGACATGGAGACTCACATGGAGGTCAATGTCAATCACAAATCTACAATTTTTAAATGGCATAAACGGCCCACCCACTCATATAGTATGAGTAGAAAATTCTAAATTCCACAACTTCCAAAACTTCATAAATAAACACATTGTTGTCTTTTTCTAAATTACATATCATATGGGAAAAGGTTAATGCATTGTCCATTGCTCACAAGTACGAACGAAAATATGTACAACTTCTTTTACAATAATTGCTTTGTATTTAACAATTTCACTCTCAACTAGATTTAGTCATTATGTGTATTTATATAGCATATCATGTCACTCTTATTGCTATAGGAGAATAAAGAGATGCCATTTCTGTCCCTAAATGAAATTTATTGATAAATCTCTCTTGTTCTTTATATATTCATTTAAATATAATGGAGAGCCTATCGATATACCATTATTTTAAACCCAACCAACATACCAATTTTATGTAATGTGAAAATTTGAGCTGAAATATATTGACTTCAACTTTTAGTAATTTTTAACTGAAATATCAGCAGTATTTGCATGTGCTATATCATCTGATCATCCACAATAGGGACAAATATGACAGGTAACTTGGTCTTCCTACAAGAGAGAATCTCTTATGGTTATGCTTGTAGATTTATGTAAAGTTTTAGGTAAAAAGTAGTTGAGTAACACAGAATAGCCATTAATTTATTCACTTATCAGTGAGTTTGTTAATCAGTGGCTAAAGTAGATTCATACTTTGCTTTCCCTATTGCCCAGCCCAGACTTGAAGGAGTTTAATTTCCTAACCCCTTAAAAACAAAATTAAAATATTAAAAATCAGGTTAGTTATTCCTCATTTAATACTTTTCTATCTTTTCTCATGTGTTTTGTAAAGGAAACACTTCATTTGTTAACAAAAGTTTGTAGTAAAAGCAACCTGGACGAAGAGTATTGTAAAATTGAACTATCAACTACTTGACGAATTCCTATACTTTATTTCAAAGAAAGGAAATGTTCTTTGTTAGTAATGAATAAATGAAGTATAGTTTGCCCCCCAACTACTCATATTTAGGCAATACTTCTACAGCTTAGAGTATAATCCACTCTTAACAAAAATGAACATGTTACAGAAACGTAGAGGATGCATACAGATTATATTGGGGCGAATTGCTGAAAAGCGGAAAGAAAGTTGGTATCTACATTTATCCGGATTAATTTGTTCCTTGGTAACGATTTTAAGGGTATCATAAATATAAAAACTTTAGAAAGCACCCACACCGTAGTTGTCAAATTGTGAATCGAATCGAATCGTAAGATTCAGTTGAAGTTCTTAAAATTATCTAAAAACTATTTATATTGACTTTTTATTGTTTAAAAATACAATTTTATTATAAAAATGCATAAGTATTTGATTTTTCTCTTCTATTTTCATCTCAAATTTCAAAAGCTTCATCTTGTTTCTTCTTTCTATTTGATGGTGTTGGTCAAGTAAAGGTATCTTTTAATTCTTAAAACCAACCAAATAGGATTAATTAAAGGTAAGATTTTGGAATTAGAATCCTAATTAGTATTAGATGCATTAATACTAGTGTAGGGAGAAGAAAATAAGGGTTAATTTTTTTTCTAGCTTTCAACTCAAGAATCATGAGAATCGGGTCGATTTAGCCGATTCTTGTACGATTCGGTCGATTCAATGCCGATTCCTAGCTTATTTTGATTCATCCAATAGATTCGAATCTATGAAGGGATGTATTGAATCGAATCGTACGATTTTGATAACTATGACCCAGACCAATTAACACTAATATTAATGAATCTTGCTGTAGCAAGTTCCAAAGCTTGACAAGTTTTTTATGTGAATTCTAAACGCAAAAAAATCTTTCAGGTGAAGCAAGATCAAGAAGCATGTGTAGTTGATACTGTGAAGGCAGACCTTTATATTGCATTGTTCTTCATCATCTTTGTGGAAAAATAGTCCTTGAACTGATGCCATGTTTATACGTTTACTCATTTTAGGGATAATCACATATAATGGACTTGAGAGTTGCATTCTGAGCAATCAATCCTATGAAAATGAAAGTGGAACTGGGACTAGCCAAGGAGATGGATGTATGAGTGACTCCTTGGACTATGATGATGACTTTAGCTGTTCATCAAGTAAAGATGCTTTTGGATCGGTTTCTTCCAAATGGTTGAACACCAAGAAGGGTGATCAAAATTCAGATGATTGGGAGCCCTCAGAAAGCCCCAATCATTTTCATGTCAAATCAAAACCACATCATTCTCTTCAATTTTCAGATGTGGAGAACATGAAGGAAACATTCGCAAAGCTATTATTAGGCGAAGATATGACTGGAGGAAGAGATGGCCTCACCACTGCATTAGCATTATCAAATGGCATAACAAGTCTCGCAGGTATAGTATTACTATCTGCTCCGTTGTTCATCATTGTGATTCCCGCAGCCATAATTGTATCTGTATGTATTTTAGAATATAGAGTTCACTCCGACTTTGCGCGATCTGTAATATGTAGCTTCTGTTTTTGGGGAACTATGGAAGCTGGAGCCTCTTCCTCAAGAAAACAAGAACAGATGGCGAAGGGAAATGGACTGGTTTCTGTCTCCTACTAAGTATATGGTAGAGTTAGTTCCTACAAAGCAATATGGTACAAATGGCCGGTCAATGGAGGTATATTTTGTTTTCTTGGACTTAAAGGAGTTAGAACAACGTTTGATTTTAATCAGTGCAGTTTATCAAAGAGTTGATGTTGATTTTGAAGCAGATAATGACTCCAAAAGCTAGGGCAGACATGCATGTGAATCTTCCAGCTCTTCAGAAGTTGGATTCTATGCTTCTTGTAGGTTATTCTTGTTTCCTTAATCTTACATTCTTCCTTCTGATGCATTATTGTCATTCAGTGTGCTGGATTTTTAAATTGGTTGCAGGAGACATTGGATTCAATGGTTAATACCGAGTTTTGGTACTCAGAAGTAGGCAGCCGTGCAGAAGGAAGGACTAAAAGTGGGAAGCAGAGCAAGAGGTGGTGGCTTCCACTGCCACAAGTACCCAAAAATGGGCTTACTGATTCAGAAAGAAAGAGATTGCTCAATCAAAGTAAGGTGGTATACCAAGTCTTCAAGGCTGCTAAATCAATCAACGAAAACATTTTGCTCGAAATGCCTGTACCAAACATTATCAGGGATGCGCTCCACAAAGTAAATCATTCAACTCTCTTTGTTGTACAAAATTCCCAGTAACTACTTGCAGCTTTTGTTGTTCTTGTTGTAATATGTTTCCTCCGTATTTACAGTCTGGAAAGACGAATCTTGGGGAAGAACTCTACAAGATCCTGGCCGAAGAATCGAAAACAGCCGAGGATATGCTGAATTCTCTTGATTTAAAATCTGAACATAGTGCAGTTGATGCTATTAACAAGCTGGAAAATGCCATGATTGCATGGAAAGAGAAGATTACCCCACAAACAAATGGTAAATCGCCAGTCAGAACATCATGGTCTTTTGTTAAGGACTCAATGTCTGAGTTTGAGAAGACAGAATCATTGTTAGACAGAGCAGAAGCTCTAGTGCAGCAAATCAAGACAAGATATTTAAACCTCCCACACACATTCCTGGACTCTACAAAAATTCAATATGGCAAGGTAAATTTCTTTAAAAGCATTTACTTAGAACTGGCATAATTAGACCACTTACAATTTCCTCTTTATTTGATTAGGATGTTGGACATTCAATTTTAGAGGCATACTCCAGAGTTATTGGAAACTTGGCTTTCAGCATATTGTGTAGGATGGGAGATATTTTGCAGGAAGATGCTTCGAGCAATCCGAATTCTCCTTTAGCAATCTGTTGCTTCCCTGGAATATTAGAAACTCCAGTTCATGTTCTCCACAAAACACATGCTCTAGTTGACCAAATAAGCAAGATGGAAGGGAAAAA
>CAOJBI010475163.1:0-11332 GCA_948277035.1 Euphorbia corollata
GGGGTTTCTGATTTAATATATAACCGTTTGAAAGATGCATCACAAACTTTCATGAATTTTAATGCAGCATTATGTTGACGTAAGAACTTACAAAATTTTGAAGGCCTAATACATAGTTTAGGCCCTGAACTTGTCCCAATAAACCAAGTGCCCCTTTGAATTTTGAAAAGCACCCGGTTACCCCCTCAACTTGTAAAAAAGCATCAATATGCCCCCTAGATGCCACGTGTCACATTCTGGTTGGTTTGAATTTTCAAAATTTTCATTTTTCTCTTTCCACGAGAAGTTGACACGTGGCAATCAAGGGGCAAATTAGTGTTTTTTTACAAGTTGAGGGGTTAACCGGTGCATTTTTTTAAATTCAGGGGATAACCGGGTGCTTTTCAAAGTTCAGAGGGGTACTTGATTTATAGAGACAAGTTTAGGGGGCAAACTATGTATTTGACCTTCTATATATGATAACTTCTCTTTTTTACTTCTAAGTTTTTAACTTTATGTAAAGTTTTTTTGGCCTCCATAATCTTTACAACGAGGAACTTAATATGCATATTCATGAAAAGTCTTAGATTCGATATCCAACTTGTTTGAAAAACCCCATATTCACTAAGCAAAACAACATATGAAAAATTACGTAAAAATTAATAGAAAACAATGCTAATTAAATATTTCAAAAAAAAAAAAGTTTGTCTACAATGTAATAACAAAAGGTTGTTGTAAACAAAGCCAAGTTAAACATATACTCGATACTCAACCTTCACTGAAATATAAATATCAAAATCATATAAAAACCAATAGAAAACACAACTAAATATTTCAAAAAAGAAAAGTTTGTCCATTATGTAAAGAATAACAAAAAGTTGTTGTGAAAAAAGCAACGTGAAACTTGTACTCAACAACAATGAAATTGGAGATCATTTTCTTCAACTAGTTAAATATATAATTAATTGAGTTCTCTTGCTTGCAGGCAACAAGTTTCCAGTATTTAGTATACTCCATACTAACTGAATAAATTTAAATTGACTCGCCACTATCATCATCTATATATCCTATTACTTCCGGTGTTTGTATATTTCATATTGGCTTACCTTGTGTGTCAAGCAAAATTTTATTCATATAATTCTTGTAACCGGGTTGGTTCTAATCTAATAATGTTATATAATTTAAAGAAAATGTATTATAATTATGCAACTGAAAACTAGATAGATAAACAAAATAAATGTGAGAAGTTAAAAGAAATACTTTCTTTTTTGGTTTTGATCTTATCAACAAATCATAATGACAATAAACTACTAAAATTAATTCCTCGAAAAGCTCGATGTTCAGTCAAATGACAAAAAAAAAAAGAACAAAGTTCCTCATACCCATCAGATCTCTCCACAATGACGTTATTTACAATCCAACGGCTGGAACTGAAGCACCACGGTAGAGTTAAAAAAACACCGCATACAGCGGAATTATTACGTCAAAAAGTCACAAAACTTCAAAGAGGAGTCAAGGTGTCGCGTGCAATGCAAACCAAATGTCCTGCTTAACTGACACGTCAGCTTTCCATCTTCATATCACGGGACCCACGTTTCTTACTTCCAGCCTTGGATTTATCGATCAACGGTTCTCGTTTTCTACCTATTTTTAAATAGTAGAAAATGACGGTTTTAGATTCTTTATCCTGTTTTTGGAATCCAAGTGGAACCAAAAAAGGAGAAAATCATGGGACTAAATTTGGATCGAACGATTGAAATCAAACGGTTAAGATGATCATGACGGTTAAAATTGAAAGATGAAAATAAAAGAATATTTAGCGGGTTAGATGAGCTGGGTCCCGTGGGTTTAAGGAGGTGACAGATTGCTTTCTTCCATGTTTCGCTCTCTGCTTTTTCTATATATAAATTTAAATTTTCTACTTCTTTTTCATAATTTTTTCAAGGCTTTGTCTTCCATAATTTGTGAGTAACGTCCACTTTTCTTCTCCTGGAGCATATTTTTTGTTTCAAATTTCAATTTGTTGCAATTTTTTTTGATTAATCATCGTTTTGTTTAATTTTGTTTCCGCTCGTTTTCCTTGATTGTTTTTGGCTTTTGTGATTATGCTTTGTTCTTCTCCACTTTCATTTTCTTTTTGTTTCAATGCGTCTTCTTTCTTGCATCAGACTTGATCTTGGAATTTTACCGGTTAGTTCCTCTTTAGGTTTAATTCTGTTGATGCTTGTTTAGTTTGGTTAGGATTTTACACTGTTTTCACTGAATTTAGTGGAGGCATAGACGGAGACGGATTGGTCTTCGGATTTTTGGCAACAATGATCAAAGAAAATTTCGAGTTAGGTAGAGCAGAAATTGAAAGCTTTGTCATTTGAATATTACGACATTCACTATGATAGACGATCCTTCGTTTCAGAAACATCTAAGGTCGTATGTCTTGTATCCCCCATTTACAAATCTTTGAACACTCATGCGATGGTTGTTCTAGGTTTATTTTGGGATTAAACCGCCAATTTATGTAGGCGAAAGGTTTTTTGGTGTTTCCGTAATTCAGAGTTCACCTTCTGCACTTTAGGAACCAATTGTTCATATATGAGGATGGACATTAACAAGTCGTGTAATTGGGCCCTCGGAGTCGTTTTAAGATTGGCATGCTTTCTCCTGTTTCTTGCAACGGTCATGTGACATGCATGAAAATATTGTTTCTGTTTTGAAAATAAAAAAGGGATAAAAGACGACCGGAGATTGATTGGAAAAGTTGTAGCTTTACTTTTGTTGATCAATGGAATATTTTATAATCTAATTGAAGTGAGTTTGAATACAACTGAGAACAAATTCCAAAATGTAGGTAATGGGTACCTACTTGAAATCATTGGCATTGTCCCTGTTTCTTTCATCGGTGCTGTTTAGTTTGGTGTTCTCTGCACCCAACAATGGGCTTGTTAGAATTGGATTGAAAAAGATGAAATTGGATGAGAACGACCGAATTGCTGCCAGGCTCGAGTATAAAAATGCATTGAAGAATGGCCTGCGGGGTGCCTCTGGGGATACTGATATCGTGGCGCTTAAGAATTATATGGACGCTCAGTATTATGGAGAGATTGGAGTTGGTACTCCTCCACAAAAATTTACTGTAATCTTTGACACTGGAAGCTCCAATTTGTGGGTGCCTTCCTCAAAATGCTATCTCTCTGTGAGTTATCGCATAATTTTTTTCTACTCATTTTAATATTCTTAGTTGTACACGGGAGATTTATGACTTTCTATTTTACTGAAGGTTGCTTGCTTCTTCCATTCCAAGTACAAGTCAAGCCAATCAAGCACCTACAAGAAGGATGGTATGTTTTGCTTATGAGTAGCAACGCCTTTTTAACTTGCATGACAGCAGTTTGTTTATCACATGACATTGTGCACTAGAAGTCAGAACTATCATATGCACATTTGGGCCATAATAAAACCGAAAACTTTCTGGTATAACAATTATGCAGGGACATCTGCTGAGATTCAGTACGGTAGCGGATCTATTGCTGGCTTCTTTAGCTATGACAGTGTTGAAGTTGGAAACTTGGTTGTAAAAGATCAGGTAGTCTTATGCATACTCCTTTTTATTTACTTAAGACTTCTATTATTTGTTTTTAGGTGACACAGCCTACTGTGACTTTCCTCTTTCTACTGTTTTTGCTCATGACTCGGATGAATCTTTCAGCAATTTATTGAGGCAACCAAGGAGCCTGGGGTAACATTTGTGATGGCCAAGTTTGATGGACTACTTGGGCTTGGGTTTAAAGAGATTTCGGTTGGAAAAGCTGAGCCTGTGTGGTAAGTGTTCTGTTTGTCATTTCAACTAGTTTGTCTGCAACGTTTCGATATCAGGCTTTAGTTTGAAACACTCGCATCGCATGCCTTACAGGTATAGCATGATCAAACAAGGCCTTGTCCAGGAACCTGTATTTTCTTTTTGGCTAAATCGCAAAACAGAGGAGAAAGAAGGAGGTGAAATCGTCTTTGGTGGTGTTGATCCTAGCCATTTCAAGGGCAAGCATACCTATGTTCCTGTCACACAGAAAGGCTATTGGCAGGTTGGCTGTCCTTACTTCACAATAGTTAGTTAACATAGCACTTGTATTTCACTTGGCTTCTAATTTGTTGAATATTGCTTTTGATAGTTTGATATGGGCGATGTGCTTATTGGTGGAAAACCAACTGGTATGCCCTCTCTACTCGTAGATGTTCTCAATCAGGGTTAGGAAAGATCTGTAATTATATTTCCTCTGCAGATTTATTTGCATAAGTAGTGTTACACGTTTAGAAGTGGCTTTCAGTGGATATGTCATGATCTGTATATTTCTTTTTATGGCCCTAACAATTTAAGCTGTATTCCTAAACAGGATATTGTGATGGTGGTTGCTCAGCAATTGCAGACTCGGGAACTTCGTTGTTGGCAGGCCCAACCGTATGGAATATATCTGTTTATTGCTTTATTTTTATGCATAAAAAAAGTAAAATTGAATTCGGATAGCAATGACTCACCTTCCATCCCTTTGCAGACTGTGATAACCATGATAAATCAAGCTATTGGAGCAAGTGGAGTAGCTAGCCAGCAATGCAAGGCTGTTGTAGCACAATATGGACAAAGCATCATGGATTTGCTTTTAGCTGAGGTCAAAACTAAGTTCCTTGTTACTTGAGATGCATTTGTTTAGTAAATCTGCAGTGACTCTTTGCACCCTTCAATCAAATGTATTTACTTGTGCATCTGCTTATGAATAATTATAGGCCCAGCCAAAGAAAATATGCTCGCAGATAGGTCTGTGCACATTTTATGGCACTCGTCGTGTTAGGTCAGATTTTATGATTATTTTGTTGTTATTTTGAACTTGTTATGAATAAGTAAATAACTTGGGATATGCCTTGTTTATGATATGTACCGCTGTTATTTAAGTTTGATTAGTGAGAAACTTGTTGGCGTTGAAACAGCATGGGCATTCAGAGCGTGGTGGATGATGGAAATGGCGTGTCCTCCGGTGTTTCTGATGCGATGTGCTCTGCTTGTGAGATGACAGTTGTTTGGATGCAGAACCAGCTGACACAGAATCAAACTCAAGATCGTATATTTAACTATGTTAATGAGGTAAAATATAAATATTGTTCATCTGGCATTGAACAGATTCGCCGTTATACTGAAAGCTGTGATACATTTTGCAGCTGTGTGATAAACTGCCAAGCCCAATGGGTGAATCTGCTGTGGACTGTGGAAGTGTATCTTCAATGCCAGATGTTGCCTTCACGATCGGAGGGAAAGTTTTCAAGCTTACCCCGCAAGAGGTGTGCTAATATTTAATGTTACTTTTTCCCACACCCCTTATAACCCTTGCACATGCAATTATATCGATGAAAAAAAAGCACAGATGCTTTCTTAGTAAATCCTGCTCCTATGCCTGAAACTGCTTGGGTGGTTTGTTGTCAGTGGGGGCCATGTTACTGTGTGTATTGTTATGGTGTTAGAATGATGGGTATTGATTGATAACGTACATTGGTGTTATTGTGGATGATCAGTACATACTGAAGGTGGGAGAGGGTGCAGCAGCTCAGTGCATAAGTGGCTTCATTGCTTTGGATGTGCCTCCTCCTCGCGGTCCTCTCTGGTAATTATATTTATATTCTCAAGTCAATTTGTTCATGATTTAGGAGATGATAAAGTATGAGGAAATGACAAATCCTGGACTGATATGGGGGTGCAGGATATTGGGAGATATATTCATGGGACGTTACCACACAGTGTTTGACTACGGAAATCTTAGAGTTGGATTTGCAGAAGCAGCCTAGCGTAGCCTAAGGGGCCTGCTATTCAAAAAAAGCCTGTCTTTCTTTATAAATGTAATATTAGCATATATATGCGAGTTTGCAGCTTCCATAAAAGGATGGGGGTGGCCCCTGCCTGCGTGCCTGCCTGCTCAAGAGGATGAGTTTGTAAATGTTTGGTCCCCCTTTGTTATCCTGTAACATAAGCACAAATGAGTTTAATCTTTATCTCTATCACATGTACTGTTTCGTGATTTATTGATGCAACCTTTGTTACTTAATTTCACCACCTACCATATGCTTCATATAAGCTCGCTCCTTTGGACGAGGCACTACGTCACTAGGATATTCTATTCTCACCTTTTATCTTTACACTCAAATGCTCCAATTATTGGTCGCGATCAACACTCGGTTTGTAGGAGCCGAAAACATAATATTTTTAGACAACTCATTTCTTGTTAAGGTACTGATTCCACATACATGCCCGTACGTTTGATTAAATTAAAAGATTGAACATATAGACCTTCTAAGTTTACGATGCCAAAGTTCATTTTGTTCATATGTGTAGTGTTTCAAATTCAGTCAGTCCTCAAGAAATGTACTCTTTATCCAGAAAAAAGAAAAAAAATCAGTCATTTATGCTAAGCTGGATTTTGAAGTGGAAATGTAGAGGTTTAAGTGTAACAAAATACAGAAAGAATTATTGGTGGAATGTTTGGTAGGAGTGACATGGTTAATTGCTCCCAAGTAAGAAGCCACTTTACCACCATGATTGAGACCTCTAATGTCTCATCCATATTCCTTCCATATATTATAAGTGGTTTTGGGATGGAATCAAGATCTAGAGATTATATGATAGGGTGACCACGTACAGTGGTACCAAAGAAGGTGCCTAATTTACAACTGTCACATTTCCCTTAGTTAACAACCACTCAATCCCATGTCTTCCTTCATAAAGTTCACATAAGATTCCCACATATATTTAAATATTAGCTTACATTAGCTGTCAAACTAGACTATTTTACTGCATTACTCACATGTTATTGTTTATGATTAGGGGCAACTCAAGGCTCTAATTGGTAGAAAAGGGTAACTACACTCTCCAACAACACCAAATTCTGTGATGCTATTTCTTTTCAAACACAAACAAAAAAAAAAATAGAAAAAATAAAGTTCTTGGCTTTAATCAAAATGACAATAAAATGTATTCCATCAGTAATAATTTGCGCACACAAACGAATGAAGTGTTTTAGCGGCATTAAATCTGAATCCAATAAAACCCTAGAACTAAAATATGACAAACAAGGAAATGGGTCCCCCCCAAGAGCTTTTACCGAAAGGCAATAAAATAAAGGAGGGGAAGCCAAAAAAAATTGGTTGGTTAGCACATGAAGCAAAGCATTACATATAATTACTTGAAAGGGACGCATCATATACCATGAAATATAAAAAAGAATGTTATCCTAATCATAATTATATTTACTGTTAAACTGCCAAAGCTGTAATTAGTCCAATTAATTGGACTGTAAACACCAATCACACAGCACTTCTGAGTTGGCAAATGGATATGGTATCCGCAACTCCTCTCTCAAAAGTTACGAGTTCTGTCTTGCATTGTTTTACATATGACATCATAGATTCCTATCTCTATTTTATGCTTAATTTCATTATTCAAAATTAGCTATATCACAGACAATAATGGAGATGAATTTTTTTTTCTTTATTTTACTTTCAAACAACCGATCTAAACGTTTAATTAAAACTACTTTCCATTATTTTGGATAAAATAGTTATTTTAAACAACTAACACTTACAAATCAAAACAGCTAAGCGTATAATAGATAACCGAAACATGCAATGTAGGGTTAAATATATAACTAAACATGGACTTATTATGAGGCAGCAATTTTTAATTTAAAACTAATTAACCGGTATTTACTAATTGACTGTTTGAAGTGAGTTGGTCAATGTATTCTACAGATCGACCAACTTACCAATGCAACTTGCTATTTACTAATAAACATTATATCGATATTAACTTATTCATATAATATAACTTCAAAACAAATTGTTACTTGCCAAAGTGTATAACTCGTATCACCTTATTCGTGTACCTGTTTATTCAATGACCAAAGCTACAAGACCATGCTAAAGAGTTGGACACGACTTCAAGTGATTTAAAATGATCATATGATCCTCATAACCCATATCACAAATATTATGAGTTACTCTTTTATCTGTAATTATGCATTTGTATGTTACCTATTCAATCGGGTTATTATATATTTAAATTCGTTTTTTATTCTATTTAGAAGCAGTGTTTAATTTTAAAAACACTCTAACATTGAGAGATACTTTTATTTTGGCATGATCACCAATTTTATTACTCTAATTAATATTACTACTGTATATACCTTTTTTATAGTTCAAGGATAGGAAGCATGAACCTTTAATTTTGTATAATTGGCACCGAAACCAAGGTCAACCCTTAAGATATTAATTAAGCATATGAACTTAATGACTTAAAGAGCAATGAATTCGCAGAGAATTAATGGAACCCAATTGGGGTGTTGGAGCCAAAGCCAATGAACAATACAACAAAGTTTGTTGAAAACTTGAAGGAATAAAATCATTGCAAGAGATTTACTACTTCAATAAGTAAAGTTTCACATAAATCAAGAATATAACTCTATTAATATAATAGAATTGATCCAAAGCCACAAAAAAACATGAAAAGATAGGAATATGCCTTAGCTTTCAACTGATTCCATGCATTTGGAATTGCATGTTCCTTACTCTTCAACTCAATTTGGATGCTCACCGCACTCTATGCTCTTCTTCACATGCTTAATACCTTCGTACTCTAACTTATTTACCACTTTATTATCACTATTCTATCGGGTTGAGTTCTTTTGTCAATTTAATCATTTCTTTTTACAAACATTATGTACTTGTGCTACACAAAATTAAACGAACTGTGTTTGGTGATTATTGTGATCAAAACTAAACTTAAAAGCTCTGCAGATACAAACTTATTTCGCTTAATGTATCAGGAAGTGTTTCAAGTTGTCACAAAAAACTCGCTGTCTTCCTAAACTTTCGAAGTGACTCCATAAATACCTCAATTTTCAAAAAGTGCACCGCTTTGCTCCTTGAATGTCATGTGTCAACTTCTGGTTTGTTTGACTTTTCAAATATGTCATTTTTTATTTTCACTCTCCAATCAGAAATTGACACGTGACGTTTAGGGAGTAAAGTGATGTACTTTTTTAAAATTGAGATAATTACAGATCACTTTGAAAATTTAGATGGACAGCAGATTTTTTAGGACAATTGAGACACCTTCATATATGAAGACAACTTATTTCTATAAAAATGTTCCGATAGAGGATAATTCAAACAATTTTACCTGTTAAATATCTTTAAGTTTTGTTAGATATTTCAAGGTTGAGTATTTTTAAAATTTTAAAATTTAACCAACCAAACAAATCTATATAAAAAAGTTTCATTTTTTTATGAAGTGAAGTAAAGTTATCGTGTAAAGCTAAGCATGTATAATGATATCAACTAATTAAAGTTACCGGCATTCCTAATTAAGTTAAATATGTTTTTGTTATGAAACTGAATTTTCATAATCCATCATGTTAAGCAACCGCCCCCAATCATTCACAAAAGAGAGCTTTTCAACCGGCCTTCTTTTGCCACGTGGAACCTTTTTACGAAGAGAGATAAAATAAACGGCGGCCTCTCATTGGCTAAAAGAAGCCCCATTCCTTACACATACGCCAAACACAACCAACCAACCACATACCTTCCTTCATTTGTCTGCTTATATATATAACTCTATCTGTGTTCTGCTTGATTCAAGTTTCAACCTTTGAGCTTTTTCCATCTACCCATTTCACCTAATGGACTGGACTAGAGGCCAAATAATCGGCCGTGGCTCCACTGCCACCGTCTATGTTGCCACTTTCAACAGCTCCGGCCACCCTTTTGCGGTCAAGTCAGCTGAGCTTCGTCAATCAGAGCTGTTGCAGAAGGAACAGAGGATTCTGGAACAATTGAATTGCCCCCAAATTGTAGGTTACAAGGGGCATGAGATCACAGAGGAAAACGGGAAGCTTTTGTACAACATTAAGTTGGAATACGCTGCCGGAGGAACAGTCTCGGACGCAATTCGCCGGCGGGGAGGGGTTCTTGATGAGGCCATGATCAGATCACACACGAGAGAAATTTTGATTGGGCTACAGCATCTTCATAGTAAGGGGATTGTGCATTGTGACATTAAGGGTCAGAACATTTTGGTGACGAAGCAAGGGGCCAAAATTGCTGATTTGGGATGTGCTCGGGTGGCTTCAGAGAGAAATCTGATTGCCGGAACACCGCTATACATGGCGCCTGAGGTGGCGCGTGGGGAAGAGCAGGGGTTCAGAAGTGATGTATGGTCCCTAGGGTGCACAGTAGTGGAGATGGCAACGGGGAGAGGTCCATGGAAGAATGTAAGAGACGACCCAGTTTGTGGTCTTTACCAAATTGGGTTTTCGGAAGCAGTGCCTGAAATTCCAAGCTTAATGTCAAAGCAAGGTCAAGACTTTGTGGGCAAGTGTTTGACGAGAGACCCCAACCAAAGATGGTCAGTCACTCAACTGTTAAACCATCCTTTTATTACACAACAGGCCCAGGGTGGTTGCAGCATGGAAACTCCAACAGGTGTATTAGAGCGAAGGGTGTGGGAATCAAGTGAACAAATTGAGCTTAATGCCCATCAACCTACTACTTCTTCCATTTCCCCATTACAGAGAGTCTTGCAATTGGCCCATTCTGCCTCTTTGGAATGGGATGATGGCTCCTGGATCACAGTAAGAGCCAGTCATGGCCTCCATGAAACGTCTTTTAACCACCAAAATGGGGATCTTATTCCTATTGATCATCTTTCTAATCCAACCATTGGTGGAATTAGCACGTTTAGCACTACACTTAGTGCCTGCTGTAAACCTACTACTCCTTCCCTTAAACTATTACTTATGCTCTGTGTATCTGTAAAAGATTATTTGTTTGCCACTTGTAAATTTGAGAATGAAATAACAGAGGATTCGTTTTTCAACATTCTACTTCTTCCATACTTTTTATGGATCCAGTTTAGAGGTCCGAATTTTACTTCTTTCATTAATATTACCCAAAAAAAAAACCATATACGAATGGACCATATATAAAAATTCTTAGCAAAAAATATTATAATTTGGTTGTTGTAATAATGTTTTTTTTGGGAGGCCTTGGACCCTGTGAATGGGCCAGAACAATGCCTTTTATTTCAACTTATGAAACCCGCACAAAAGAATTCAGCATAGCACAGCTAGGACAAATAATTAGTGGACAAATATGAAGACTCCATTATTGCAAAAAAAAAAAAAAAAAAAGATTGGCTCATGATGTCATTATGTC
Source organism: Euphorbia corollata (assembly GCA_948277035.1). Classification (NCBI taxonomy): domain Eukaryota; kingdom Viridiplantae; phylum Streptophyta; class Magnoliopsida; order Malpighiales; family Euphorbiaceae; genus Euphorbia; species Euphorbia corollata. The sequence continues at coordinate 11,221 of CAOJBI010475163.1, forward strand.
CGACATTTTATCTGAATTCCTTAATCAGCATGCATAATTGGGAACCATAACCTAATACCTACTTTTACTTCTACGCCAACTTATATTTGCATTATCCAATTTATCCACAAAT